>JAOSBN010128602.1:0-30005 GCA_027563595.1 Erythroxylum suave
AAAATTTCTATTTAATTATTTCTATCAAATTAAATATATATTATAAATATTTAATTATTATTTCTATTAAAATTTTCCGTCGGTTATAATTTAAACATAATGAAAATATATATTTTAAAAAAATTTAATAAAATATTTTACCGACGGAAACATCCATAATTTTCGTCGGTAACTGCCTATACAATATCGACGGACAATAAATTCTGTCGGTAATCATTAGGCTTATTTATGGACGGAAATAACATTAACATCGGTAAAGTTACCTATGGTATTAAAAACATTCCGATGCTAAATTTACATACGGTTTAGGAACTTACCATCAGTAAATTTAGCGTTAGAAAATCATAGACCGTCGGTAATTTACGGATGGAAAAAATGGGACAATCAGCACATTTTCGTTGAAGTTACTGTCGGAAATTTCTATATTGTCAGTAAGGTTAGCTATGGCTGAATTTACGACATTTTTGTTTGTCGGTATATTCCGTCGATAATATTTAATACCAACGGAATATATATCTTTTTCGTCAGTATTTTCCTTCGCTAAATGATTATTTTCTTGTAGTGAAAGAAACAATAAATACAAGGAAAGAATAATTAACCGGGTTGTCGGTGTCGATATCACCTCTAAACTGACATCGAGAAGCTACCCCTCCATGAGTTTTTTCCGGGTGGACAACTTACCTCCTTCTTCGGAGCCTCCCGAAAGATTCAGCCCAGCCGAAAATATTGCTCTTTTCTCTCTATTAAAACTCACCTATGCTTTCATAAAAAGATTCGACCGTCATCTCCCTAGGTTTTATATTAAAACTTAGGATAAAATGGTGAGCTGTCACTGCTCACACCCATGGGCAGGTTCTCATTGATGTGAAAGGCTTCTCACAGCCATGAGAACTTTTCTAGCCCTCCAAATGCACTCTTTTGTCGTTATTTCAAGTGCAACCATCGACCTTTGTCTTCTTTAAATGCTAGGTTAAATATAATGGATAGGTGTCCTTTTCTTCACATCACACACAACCTCTCTTCTTTATACATTAAACATTAGTGGAAAACTCATTCCAGTTGTCCAATGTCCTCACAGATGTCCTCACACACTTCTTTATTTTTCCAGCCCCTCTTTATGTCACACACTCCACTCACGTTGCTTCGGCTCACCTTTTACTTCAGCCCACATTTAAATTCACGTTCATATATTTCATGGGCCTCACATTCTTGCCTTCGGTTTCCACAATTCCATGATGCTTTTCCATTAAATTCACGCTGCTTTATACCTTAAATATGGCAGCTGGCTTGCAACACTCTCACGCCCATACAAATCCATGCATAATCGTGAGATACTCCGTACAATAATTCCAACAGGTAGTGAGCATGCTTCACCCTCCATTCTTTTATGCTTTATCCTATTCTTTTGCTCTAATCTTCTTCTTCTTACTTCAAGAAGACAAAGGATTGTGAATCTTTGAAAAACATCTTGAATGTAATATTTTCAACTCATTTTAGCTCTTTTGTTTTCGAATTGTGCCTAAAATCATATATGAGTCAAAGAGAGTATCTTAAGCACTTTCCTAATAATAATTCACTAAGTGTTATTGAATAAATTCATCATCAATTAAGCATATATCGAATGGATTAGTTTGGTCCTGCATCCGTCAAGAATACTAAACCATTTCACAATACACTTGCAAACATACTTAATGTGTAGTTTCCAAGTTCCCTCACATGATTAAAATAATAGTTTCAAATGGCCTTACATTAGACATATAATATTACATTCACCTAAAGCAAGTAAAGGTCATGAAGTATGTAGTTTATTTTAGTATCACCATGACCAAAAACATGTTTCACATGATTCCATACAAAACAACCAGCTTGAAAAATCAAATGTAATAAGACAATATTCATAATATTTTGGGCTGAATATGATAAAATTCGAGAAAACATACTTCACTAATTGGATGATATCGTTTAAATATATCATTTCACCAATAATAAATATAAAAATTGAGAATTTTTCCTGCCCTATGCTTTTGTGCAACGTTTTTTAGTTCAATAGATCGGTAACATATTCTTTTAGTCCTGAAGATGGTTACAATGAAATTTGATATATGTATAATGAAAATTGACCATGATGCTCTTCATAAGCCATTCTTATATTCATTATGGTCTAAATGATAAAGGTTTTTGTGTTTCATATTCGTCACATTAAATAGACCCAGAATTATGCAAGACAACTATAAAAGTTTGTCTCATGATTAGTAAAAATAAAAATTGAATTCTTAAAAACTGAAATGAGCAATTTGAATTAGGCCTAACTAAGATCCATCTTTACTGAAACAGAACATGCTGGCACCTTAAAGGCTGCAAGTGATAGTGGCTGAGAATGAAGCATGCATGACTTAAAAACCTCATATCAGTAATTTGTTTTTGAAGCTTGGCTATCCTCAACAGAATATTGTTTCCATAATATTCTATAGTTTTTTTAAAAATTTCAACCAAGTTTGTTTCTATCTTTAATCCGTCAGATTTAAGTTTTAAATATTTATCTTCTGCCATATAAATGATAGATTTTGTAATGTCTAGTTGGTTCTAAATGAGTTTCTTTTTGCAATTTTTTACACCTTTGATATATTTTATCTGATTTGTCCACTATTGCTTTATCAAGTTTATTTATTTCAAAAAGTAACTCATGGTTAAGAGCATCAATTGTAACATTTCTAATATCAAGTTTATTTACTCATGGTTAAGAGCATCAATTGTAACATTTCTAATATCCTCTTGCTAAATGTAGTCTATAATGCTCAGAAAAGCTAAGCTAAGATATAATATTTTATCGTCTTTTGAGAAATAATAATTTTCAAGCTCATATTCCCTAATTGAGGTTAAGAAGATATCTAATGAAAAACAATTAGAAAGTCTCAATTATGAATACACTCTCTTTAGTTTTTCAATATGTTTTTTTGTTGAAGGTTATTCGATGTTGCTTATCTTGAATCTGTTGATAAATACCTTCACAAATACGACACCAAATTGTCATAGCTCTGATACCATTTTGGTTCCAACCCAAAACAATCATAGAATTTAATCTCATTTCAACAAAATCACAAATAAAACACTTATTAATATAAAATACGAGATAAAATAAAAACTTTTATTAGATCTAAAATTTTTAAGATATCAAAAATTAAAGAAATTCTAAACAAATCTTCATCTTCTAACATATCATTATTTGTTATAATATCAATAATTTCTTCAAAACTCAAGTATCGGGTTGAAATTTGCAATATTAAACAAACGTTTTAGCATCTAATGTTACCTCTCAGAACTCCATACAGGCTCGTCTGCTATTATCAATTCTATCATCTATTTCAAATGAATTTTAATACCATCACATATACTAGCTGAAATTAAGGCTACTGAAGGAGAAGACGTGACAGTATTGTTGTACAGGGGAAAGGACGTCCCAAAACAAACCAAAGGAAAAAAGAGAAGACTTGAAGAAGGATGTCAAAGAAGTGTTCCAGTTACGTTTTGCTCAATTCAGATGAGCTTTTCCATGCTGATTTCCTTGGGAAAAATAAGACTTGTTTCTTGTGTGGCCGCAGATTTTCAAGCTTTCATAGTATGCGAGGTAAATACAAGGGAAGGCAAAAGCACAAAGTGGCATTATGTGCGCCACAAGGCTATGTGATTGTCTTAAAACCCTTGAATTGTGATAGAGATGGGTTATTCAACTCAAAAACAGTCGCGATTATTACTTCAAAAACTCCACTCCTCCCTAGAATTAAGAGCAAACATAGCGCACTGGTATAAGTTGCTGGATAGGACTCCGGCAAGATGGACAGTCCTTCATACCCCGTTTTTCATGCAGCTCACTGCACGTTGTGCAAACCACCTGATGAGCACATGGGAGGAAAACCACAGACATCTCTTCGGAAAGGCACATCACGCACTCCCTTTCTCGTTTAAAACCTCTCATCTCAGAGTAGTCATGAAAACCTGTGACTACCTCTATCATGCAATCTTTGAAGAATCAGCCTTCAGTCTCCATTGAGATATCTCTTTTTCAAGCATCTTAGTGTCATGTTTGTATTTTTGTAAATTCGTTTCCGCCTTTGACTTCATCAAATCCTCCTTGAATTTAGCTGACGCCTCAATATGCTCTTTTTCTTTCCTGATCGAAAAGGCCTGCATAAGTAATTCATCTTTTTCCATCTCTTCCTGTCTCCATCTAGCCTGCAGATTTTTTTCCGGCTCCAATGAGAACGGACTTAGATATAAGTTGCCCAATCTCATGTGTTCTAAGAAGTGAGTGGCACATTAACAGCGTGCAGATTTAAGTGGAGCTACCATAAATGGTTCTGGTTGTCCCTCAAAACTCCTGCTATCAAGTAACTGGACATAGCACCCTGATATATCTATATGCCTTCTCTCATAAAGCAGTGCCCAAGAGATCTATCAAACAAATTAAAAAATCCAAGTTAATATGAAACAGGTTAGATGTTAAAGTTTAGATATTTGTCACTGCCAAATCACTGCATTGACCACTTTTATGCATCACAGTGATATGCAAACCATGTTCAACGTTCAACTTAGAGACAGGTATCATAAAATATCCTACAGGTAACCTCGTATTAAATGCTAAAGAAGGAAATGGGCAAGAAGTTTGGATGTATACCTCATGTTGTTCCTGCACTGGCTTAGCTTGCTCTAAGTCCTCAATAAATTTTGCAACCTTGCCTTTTTCAGTCACAAGCTCTTCTTTGAGCATGGTTTTCTGCTTCTCCCATGATTTGAACTTCATCAGTGTCTTCTTCTCCCTCATAAGAACTTCCTGACAACTTGCTGCAGACTCAGCAGCACGTAATTTAGCAGCCTCCATCTCTTGCCTCAGTGCAGCATTTTCCACCTCAAGTCTCCGGACAGCAGAATTTACCTTCTCTAACTGTCCACGAACCTTGCACAGAGCATTTTCCATCTCATTCAGTTTCTTCATTGTGTTTTCCTCTAGCATCTGTTTCTCTTTCTTCTTCTTTTTCTTGTCTCAAAGACTTAAGTTCGGCCTTATCTTTACACAGCCTTCGAGCAGCCTGCAAAACTTTCTGAATTGCCCATTCTGTCCATTCTTTCAGTTGATTTTGTAGTTCCCATATTCCTGAAAGCAACTTCTTAATCATTTCATCCTTTTCTTCATGGGGCACCCACCGCATCAGATGATTATTATATGTGATCCCATTACGATTACAATTGTGAGCTTCACCATGAATACTGACAGGTAATGTAGAGGAGCTGTTTTTTGTATAAAGAAAACGAGAAACCTCAGTATTTGAGGCTGATAATCCAGGAGGGTTATTGATTGCAGCAGGGATTAACTGGGGTCAGAGAGGACGGACAATCCCTCTCTGGCAACAAAGAAACTAAACTTGAAGTTTCAAAATTAACAAATATAGAAGAAGAGGACCCGTGATTGCTTGAAAAATTGTGGTTCACATTATCCTGTGGTGTATCTACTCCCATTGCGTTGCTTAATCTTATTGCAGCATTCTTTATATTAAGAGCAGAATCCGAAACAGATTTCAGCTTCTTATCTAAGATTAAACTTCCCAGACCACTTGACTTCCCCATTCTTGAGCCTTTAGACCCAGATGTCTGATAACTCTTAAGTGACTTATGCCGAAGCATGTGTTCTCTATTGGTACTATTAGAATGGACCTTTTTACTGACTGTCAACCTTTCTTCAAATACAGGAGAGTGAGTAGTCTCAAAAATGTTGAAGGATTTATCCACCAGATCAAATGTAGAATTTGATCCGTCCTCAGAGATCAGTGCACTGGGAACATTCGAGTTCTTTGGCATTGTTATGTCGGCAACTCCAGTTAGGGTTGGTGCTTCTGACAGAGAATTACAGGAATGAGATAGAGAAGTTATTGGTTTGCAAGGATCTGGCAAATTTAACTCAGAAAATTTGGCTTCTAGTTTCAATTGGGGTTGGCTGGAAGTGGAGGAAGTCACATTTGAAGCTCCATCAGGAACAAAACCACTAAAGGCATCACCATCCATTGCGCAGGCACGAGAAACATTCATGCCACAAATCAACAAGCACCACATTGCATCCCCAGTGCTAAAGAAATGTCTAACTTCTCGGAGTACAAACCGATTCAGCCAATATATATGTCTCCAGCCGCTGCAAATCCTCAAAGTAGAGCTCCCAAGAAGAGTCAATTTCTTGAACATTTCTAAGAAATGCTAAAGGGTTATCCACTATATTTGAAACACTATCCTTGCAACCATAACAAAGGCCAGAACTCAAAATGGCCTTCATAGCAACTTCTTCGGTGTAATCACAAGCAACTATTTTTTTAATTGCACTATTAAAAATTGCATCCAAATTGCTTAACACAAGTTCTTCTAGCTGACACTCTATAAGATCACTCCAGTCAATGTCATGAGATCCCTCATACTCAAGTTCCTCCCTTCACTGGCTTGGTCCAACCTCAGATGAACCTACTACACTAGATAATCCAAGGTCAAGTTTCAATACGTCTGAATGGTCTTGATTAACCCCAGTTACACCACATAAGTCACACGCATTGGATAGACCATGGCTCATGTTGCTTTCAAATTTCTCACCAGAGAACTCATAACCTGGACACTCAGCCTGAGGAGATGGTATAACCTTATTTGGTTCACCCAAAGGTGGATCAGCACTAAATTTTCTCTTCTTCCTACTCCCTTTTTCTTGTGCTGATAGCAATGGTGATAATTGACTGCTACAACAACTACTACTAGCTTTAGCAGCCATTAATGCCGCATTAAGCTGCAAGAGAGATTCTATCATTTAATAGAATCATCAAAATTCGTTGGTTATCAATCTATCAATTGTCAATGCAATCACTAATTCCCACACTTGAAATCAAGCAGAAAGATAACCTTTAAAATTCATAACCAAAAGATAACTCATTAGATAATCTACTGATAAGAAACACAAGTATAGCCATCAAAAGAACGTCACATGATTCACTATTACTCCGAACTGAATAGACAAAAGATTAACGTTTCGCCTCATAATCAAAAGCACCATTAGTTCATGCATCGAAAGTAACAAACCAATCCCACATAGAAAACATCTAATAAGCAATGCATTGAACGCACACCCAGTTGAAAAAGACGTAATTAATTTACGCCCAACAAACGAATTCGAAGGATAACATACAACCAAGAATGGGTTCGAGGATCAAAACATGCAAAATCAGTTAGAGAGACAAACATCTATGATATTCGAGAAGATCCATAAAACGAGCACTAGAGTTCAAGCGTGGAAAATGAATGATCGGAGGCTACCACGTTCGTCAGCTAATTGTTCGAGCCTCTGATTAATTGTTCGAGCAAAATCAGAGGCATCAAAGATCAATCTCATAATATCAGAGAAACATACATAACTCTTTTTCCGGACTTTCCAATTTTCTCAGTTAACCCATAAACCTCAATCAAGACTACAGATGTTCGCCATCCCAATTAAAACAAACTATTATCTCAATGCTATCACTTTACCACACAAATGAGCTCAAAAGAGAGAGTTGGTGTACACTATGCATTGAAAAGTTAAACAAAAACAAGTAAAACAGTATCTCAAGTGGTATGTTTAACTATAAGTTGTAAGTTAAAGGTTTATTATAAAATGAACATCTTAAATAAACTATTAATAAAAAAATTGAAAGATGATTTTAACTCAAACGAAAAGGGCATAACATGTTCCAATAAATTAAATTTAGTAAGGAATCATTTTAGCATGCATGCTTTTTATATGAACCAATTGGCTTCATATTTTATTCGACATAAATAAGATATTTTTATTATTTAATATTTTCAAGAAAAGTAGTTCTTATACTTTATAAAGAAGAAGAAGCCTAAATAGGTTTTCTGATTTGGATATATTTTCTTAATCTTTTAAAAATAAATCTCCAACTAATCAAACTTCACCATTTAATTCCAAATTTTAGCTTAACATAAAGTGCGAATTGAACACTATCTTTTAAATGCCTAATTCATTAAAAATAGTAAATGAATACAAATATTTTTTTTAGTGAATGAAAAAATCGTAAACAAGTCCTCTAACTTTAATTAAAAGTGAAATTTTACTTGTAGAACAATTTCTTTCCCAAATAATCTAGTAACTTAATTAAAAGTCTTGCTTGTATTAAAGGTTATTTAACATAGCATCGAGTTAAACCTTAGCGTTTTGAAATTCTTCTTATTTAAAAATTAAAATTTTAATTAAAACATATAACTTGAAAAATTTTAGCCTATACATGAGATACAACTATTAGAAAAATGGGTTTTACTTAGATATAACACTTGAACAACTAAATTAAACTTCAAATTATATTTTTAACTTAAGTCAAATTTACTTGTACAATACAAAATATATAATATGTGAGTAATAATAAATTTCAATAATTTTAAAATTATAATAACATATCATCATCATCATCATTATTAAGTATTTGAAGTATAAAATTTTACATTGTTGTAAATTATAAACTTATTAAATTGTAATTGATTTGTTAGTTCAGAAAGTAAATAAACTTGAAATATTACTTTGGAAAATTTTGTATCTTTGATTAAAGTTGGAGTACCTATTTAAGCTTTTCCATTTTGGAAAAAATTAATTAATTAATTCATTGATTTATGGTTAAAAATTTGTTCCTACAAAAGATTCTATGTTCAAACATATTGCAAGGAACATTTAGCCTATGTTTTAACATAATACAATCTTAATTGCTAGGCTGTCCACACAAAGTCAACTTGTGCTTCTTGTTCTTTGCCTACGTGTACATTATTGTTGATGAATCTAGATATAGATATTCTTCCTCTGAAAGGATCTGTTTTTTCTCCTTATTTGGGTTGATGCCTTTGGATTAATTGAAGTGGGATTGAATATAAGTATCTTTGCCTTTCGCTTCTGTAAGTGACCTTTACCCACTTTCTTATAGTTCATTTTGAAGGCTCCTATTTCATTTGTTGTTTCACTCCCTCTTTCTTATCACTCTACAATTGTTGAATCTGGTATTGCATGTTCTTTTATTAAAGAGTTGATGCTTGTTTGTTTGGGTTGATATTTTGCTTTTTGCGCCTGTGGATTGATCGAAGAGAATGGAACTGAAATATAATTGCTTACTACTATAGTAAGTGATCTTTTCCCACTCGCAAGCACGCTTATCTTTCATATTCAACTTATTTGGTAATCTCTTCATTAATATTGCTAAATGGATTGTCATATCTATTCCATAGATTGTATCACCTTGAATACCTCAAGCATCTTCAATCTTTGCATTCTTGTTGGTTATGGGTATTCTCCATTTTTGAATGGTATCTGGACTATATTCTAGTTGTTTCTGATGTGTAATTAATTGCTCTGTTATGGAATTGAGAAGAGTTAAACTTGGGCATTGAACATCTCTTGACTCCTTGAGAAGATTATTTTGTTCATTTCCATTTATATGTTGTAAATCGCATTGCTTAGTGCCAATTTTCTAACTACTTAGTCTATATCTTTCTTCTTGTGATTCCTACAACGCTATAGTATTAGTTCTAGCCAAGCAGTGGATGGAAAGGGCATGTTAGTTAAGCTTATGATCTATACCCATATCCTTGAGGTGTATTGGCACTTAAAAAACAAATGGTTCACTGTTTCCTCCTTTTGCTTGCAAAGAACACATAATTTGAGCAGCCATGAGGAACTTATTCATCTTTACTAGCGTGCTTAGCTTGCCTTTAATGGCTAAACATAACACTATTGATGCTCTTAGATAAGCCTAGCTATACCAATCCATCTAGTGTCATAGTACCTTGTTGCTTCTTCCTTTCTTTAGCGTTCTGCATGATTTATTAATGAAATCACTATGTTTGCTTATCTTCCATTTAATTTGATCCCTTTAATCTAGTTTAGTTATATAACAAGTTTATTCGCACAACTTAAGTTCATTATAATGCTTCTGAGCATTGTTAATGCCTATTGAAATGTGTAGTCTTTAGGTATTAGACTTTTAGTGGATCTAAAAACTTTTCATAACCTATACAATACACAAATTCTTTTTTAAATTTCTCTTTGAGCCTAAATATGTTGAGAAAGGTTAACAAGTAATTAGCCTTGGATTTTAATAACCAGACCATTTAGATTTTTTAAGTGGTATTCATAGATCCATCTTACCTATAATGAGTTTTATCAACTAGTATTCTCCACTTTCTCTTCATTATCAAAGTTTGGTTTATGATTTTGACTGGTAGAGTACCTAATCCTCCCTCTTTTTAATCTTTATAGATTTCTCTTTATTTGACTTTTTCCATGTATCTTCCTTCAACACTTCCTTTCTATAGGAATCTTCTCAGTGTTTGTTCTATGCTTATAGATGTATTCTTTAGAAACCATAAGTGAGAACACTAGTATACATGTAAGTTATTGATCATGACTTTTACAAGCTAAATTCTACTTGATGCAAAAAGACACTGAGATTTGTAATTAGAGACTATTAATTTAATCTTGTCTAAAAGAGGCTTTAAATCCCTACTTGATGGTCTTTTATAATTATTGGAGCTCTTAGATAGCAAAATGGAGGTTTTGATAACTTGGTTCCAATGATACTAGTTAGCCATTTAGCTATTCGTCTTGCACTTGTTGATACAAAGAATGTAACTTTCTATCTATTAATGACTAGCCTCGATAATGATTTAAAAGTGTTTAGATTTATAATTAAAATGCTTATGGAGCTAGGATTAGCCTTTGCAACTAGGCTTGGGACAATAATAAAAGAGAGGCTTGTAACTTTTACACTTGCAATGGTTTATGAAATTCTAATCACTACTAATAATACTTTTGACTAATCTCCCTAAAACCTCCATTACCAATGTAAAGAGATTATCCCCTTATCTTAGTATTTTTATGCCTTTCACAAGTTTAGTTAACTCTCCATTAACTAGAATGCTATATGAAGCAGTGGTGATGAATTGTATCATCTATTGAATAAATTGATTTAGAAATCCAAATGCAACCAAAGTGTTATGCATGAAGTCCTAGCCTAGGGAATCATAAGCTTTGTGAAAGTTAAGTTTAATTGCATAAGTCTTATAAGAATTCTTCCTTGATTAGTTTTTGAGTAGTTCCTAGACCATAAGAATGTTATCTCATATAGATTAACCATTTATATATGCTCCTTAAGTGGATTCCATTAATGAACTCAATGTTGGCTTCAATCTTTTAGTTAAGATCTTTGCAATCACTTTATATATGGTGTTACAATAAGAAATAGGTTTGTAGTCTTTTAGAGAGTTTGGAGATTTCACTTTAGAAATTAGACATATATATATTTTATTAAGTTCTTTTAGCATTCTTCCATACTAAAAAAAATTCCTTTATAACAGCAACCATCGTAGTGTTTATGTGGTTCTATATTTATTTTGAAAGAAAATATCATTAAACCCAATTGAGCCTAGAGCTCTGTTGGGATTTAAAAAGAACAAAACTCTTTCCAGTTCACTTGCATTAACAAGTTTCACTAGGTGCCTCACCACGCTACTAGGAAACTTGGTCTTCAATCGGGGATTTGAGTGTAACTATTGAGGAATAAGCCTTTGTATTAGCTCCAATTGACTGAGATAAAACTTGTGAACCTCTTAATGTACTTCTTTCTTTAGAACTAGTACTCATCTTGCACTCTTAGGGAAGAAATCTTGTTGAATTTCCTTCCATTTTACGTTGATATATAAAATTACCGTTATTCTTACCCTTATTGGTTAGCATAATACTCTTAATCTTTGTTTAATCAATGAAATTTTATTCTCCTCCATTTGGTTATAATGCACCGTAAACTTCTTTTCCTTTTCTAGAAGCACTTTATCTTGAGTATTTGCTTAGATAGCCTCCTTCATATATAGCTTATGCTTAGCTTCATCTGCTTCTATTTGAGTATATAGCTTCTTTTTAACACTAGTTTTCTTCAATTCCTCTTTAATAGCCTGAAGCTTCTTCATACATTTAAACAACATGGTTCCATTGATATATGCCTAGATTCTCCTAGCCAAGGTTGCCTCAAACCCCTTCAGTCTCAAGTAGGTAATTGATATGGTGTTTTATGTTTTAAACCATAAGTGCATAGTGTAGCTGTGGCTAGCACTCAAAAGTACTAATAAATCCCATGATAACTACAAGTACTAGTAATAACCTATTTTCTATTATCTAATTGATGAACAGGATGATGATTTAAATTAAACTAAACTACAATTCAATATAATAATGAATCATAATATAGATAGCACAATGATTAGTTAATATCAAATAACTTGTAACTAGATAATAAATCCCCTAACATTTCTTAAGTGTTAACTCTTTATCATACAATTCAATTATTGATCATTATACCATGAAAATTCCTATCTTATGTTAATAACTTTCTTAAGACCATTGACAACTAATCCTCAATTGATTAACTAAAACTTCTTTTAGTTAAAACCCCTAAGATCGCAATCAATAGGTTTGACCTTAGGTTTACATGTAACTCTTTCCAATTATAATAGATCTATTTATACAAAAGGATTTCTCAATCTTAATCATATGAAGTTATACATTTAATTAATCTAATAAACATATTAATTTAAGAATAAAAATCATAATTGAATCATAATGAATCAAACAATCATATTGCATTAAATAAAAGACCAAATTATAAAATCCATCCTAACTTAGGGTTTATCCTACCTAAACACTAAATAAACTTAGCTCATAAACATTACACACACACACACACATACACACACATATATAAGCTCTTAATCATATGAAGTTATACATTGAATTGATTTAACAGACATATTAATTTAAGAATAAAAAATTATAATGAATCAAACAACACATTGCATTAAATAAAAGACCAAATCATAATATCCATCCTAACTTGGGGTTTATCCTACCTGAACACTAAATAAATTTAGCTCATACACACTATATATATATATATATAAACTTAGCTTATTAATATAGAAACCAAAACAAACATCAAAATTTTAGAAGAATAATTATATATATATATATATATATATATATATATCAAAGGTTCTCTTATCAAATATATGAAGTAATCTTCGTATTTTCATTATCCCAAGTTCATAATTAAGTCTCCAATTTTAACTCTTGCGCCTAAGTCTAAATCCAAATGCTTTATTTTGTCTCCTCTTCATAATTGCCTTTTATATTACAAAATTAAGGTTTTTGAAATATACATGGTCAAATAAGTGACTGTGTATCATAAAAACACCTCAAAAATCATAAATTTACATGTTCTTTGGAGATTATATAAGCATAAGATAGTGGCGTGTATCTTCACAAAGGAAAAAATGTCTTTAAAGCTTTACTCGTTCACAGTCACTTACATGGTCCCTTATGAGACTATGAATTTTACTTAGACATGCATATACCTCTAAAATGGCTCCAATTCTTCCATTTTCTGCCCTAATTTCACCAAAATTCTTCTTATTTTGATCCACGAAGGCATTAAGGCCTAAAAACACACTAGAAATAAAATAAATACCAAAATAACATAAATATCTTAAATAATAAGCAAAGCAAACTAAAAATAGGCTTAAAAACATAGTTTATTAATCATTTACCAATAGTTACTAAAGCGAAAGGGATGTCTTCTAATTTGTGGATTAAGCATGTTTTGAACTAGAATAGGTGGTTATACAACAGAAGATTACTATGAAAGCTGGCTTTGCTTTCAGTGAATGTGCCTAACCATTGACTACTCATTAGTGCTCTGTCAAGTTTTTTTCCTCTTGAAGAACCTTCCTTCCTACTTATTGTTCCATATATAGAACAAACCTTTCATTTTGAGGTTTACTTTTTAAGCATTACAACAATATTCTAATAATTTAATTGAGTGATTATTAGCATTGAAGTTGCCTTCAGCTTTAATATATCCATTATACAATTGAAGTCTCCTATAATTAGTTATGATTAATTTGTAAAGCCTCTTATCTTCTCAATCTTTTTACACGAAGTGTTTCTTTGAAAAGTAAAACTTAAAGCATATACAAAGGTTAGAAAGAACCTTATTGTGCATTTCTTTATTTAAAGTAAGAGATGAATGAGTTGTTCTTTAATTTCCACTGATGACACTTCAACTATTTAAGGATTATATAAGACAATGATGCTTAATATTGTAGTGCTTAGAATAATTGGGGATGATAGGCCTTTTTTTTTTCCCCTTATAATGTTTAAACTATTGCACTTATTCTCTTTGACTTTGTTTTTAAAAGACCTATGATGAAAGGCTTGTGTTACTTTTTATGGACATGGAACTAGTCTTTTTACATGGAGGCAAATATTGGTGATGAATATCGATCCGGTTACTTGACTAAGTCATATTTTTAATTAGTTGTTTGGTTAGAATATCATTATAACCTTTTGACCTGAAGGCACACATTTGTGATGTATGTCGATCTGGTTATTTGGCTACATCATGTTCTCAACTGGCTATATAAACTTTTTTTTAATTAATGCCTACCTTGTTGCTTTACTACTCATTTTCATGAAAAAAATACTAGCAAAGCTACTTAGTTGAAATACCTAAAATTATGAATAAATGTGATAACTTATAGGGTGATAAACTAACACTGAATCCTAATTAACTTGTATATTTTAACCAAAGAACCCAGGTTACTAATTTTGCAATCTAATGACTCTTCATAACCTTATTAGATTATGTTTAAAATTAAATCAGTTTTGTTCCATCTAAGCCATCGATACAATCACATAATTCACAATATGCAACCTAAACACACTAACATAACAATATGAAAAATTGAAACTCAAAGCAAAACACACAACCTTCCCTACACTTGAACAACATATTGTCCTTAATATGGGAAGGAGACAAACAAACACACATGGAAGGAAATAACACAAAATAAAATAAAACAAAATTAAATTAGATTTAAAAGAAAAGGGTAGAAACAAAATCTTACGGTGATGGAGGTGATGATGGTGAGGTGTTGAGATCAAATCCAATGTCGCTTGAGATTTTTGTCTTATCTTGGAATTGCTTAAAGAGAGTAAAAGACTTAGTAATCCTAGATCATTTCAAATCATTAAAATTTTATTTAAATTTCAAAAAAATCTAACTAAACACAACAATTTAAATCTAACTACTGAATATGGTAATATATGGTCATTAGTTTGACCTTGTATCATTGGAAACTCAGTGGGGATCAACTATGAGTGTCTTGATTATAACCTTTTCGTGCAACATTAATTTTGTAGCTTATAAGTAAGCTACAAATTGTAAAATGATCAAAAGGACAATATTGATAAAATTATGAAAACCAATTAAACTCAGTAATGTCCCTTTTTTTAAGCGATCTGTTAACAAAACAAGGAATAACAAAACTCCTTGAATCTTCCATGGAATCTAGCAGTTTTCCTAGTAAGAGGGTGAGTTGTTCTCTTCTTGTTTCTTCCTTATTCACCATCACCTCCTCTTCTTCTTTGGCTTCTTGAAAAAAGACTTCTATAGCTTCTTTAAACTTGATGTCTGTTGTCAACTGTTCTTCGTCCTCTCGTTACTTCAAAAATTCGAGCACGTCAAATTTTTCTAAATGAGTCACCCTCCTTTGGATTCTTTAATATGTCATTCATATTGAATGTTACTTAGTCATCACTAATTTGAATAATGAGGTTCTCTTCATGGTTATCAACCTAAATTTTTTCGATGTCCAAGCATGGTATACCATGATCTAGGGAGTAATAAGGAGGGTTTTCATTCTTTTCTTCATCCTCTTTCTTTATCTCTTAGTCTTCTACAAGATGGGGTTCAGCTTGATTTCCTACTAGTTTTTCTTGCTCTTCCTCGTTTCTAAGTATGATAACTTCATATTGCTCTCATTGATGTAATTCCATATTGCTCAGAGAGTCTTCCACACTTCTCTTATAAAATTCATGAGAAAGTTGTCTCACTTAAATCTCCAAGCTGTGAATAAAAGAGGTATGATTTTCTATTACTTGATCAAATTGCTCTTCCAGTCTCTTCTGGGTCTCTTTTATGTCTATTAGCATATCCATTTATTTTGTCCAACTTGGAATCCCCTGAACTAGACTCGTCTTGTTGAAATCCTAATAAGTTTTGATGTCCCATATAAGTACTTACATTGTAAGACCAATAGAAGTATGGGTGGGTCTACCACCCCAAAGTGTACCTGTTCATATAAGGATGATGATTTCTCTAACTAAATTGGGCTTCGTTGAAATCCACAAGAGTCCTTTGCTCTCTATAATATATATCCTCTACGATCATTCTTTTTATCTCTTCTTGATATCTAATTTTCTATATTCTTCATCATTGCCTTGTGATGTCCAAACAATATGTTTTTGACTTTTCGCCCAAAATACCTACTCTTTTTTTCCTTCTTATGATTGGGTACCACAATCATAAAAGATACTGAAACCCCTTAGACTACTAGGATTAAACTAATTCGACACCTCCCTAGCAACAATGCCAAAAACTTGATCAGAGTAAGTTTTAATCTTATAAACCCTCAATATTTTGCAAGCGCATGGTTCATAATGTAATATTAAAGATGTTGATCCCACAAGGCGGGAGAATAATCTAAATCCAAAAAATATCTAAGGCTAAAAAGACACGAGACAAACAATGCCACAGAAAGTAAATATGAGAATTGAATTCAACTGATTAAATCAAAAGTTAAACGCAAAGGAATTAACAATTGAGCAACAAGTAAGCACAATGGAAATCAACCAAAGAATTTACCAAGTTACAAGAAAAGGGATTTTACCTATTATTAATGCTAAACTAGTCGACAATGTGTTAATGGGGTAGTCAGTTCTAGACGATCCTAGGGCTGATTACTCTCTCTCGAGTTATAACCATTAAGCCCTGATTGGATTATGAAATTTGTAATCTCTCAATTAACAAAAGAGTCACAACCCTAATTAGATCTAAAGCACTCTAATAAACTATTGGGTGTAACACATGATCTCTCTCTAAACAATTACCGATATGATTAGTTATAGGTTCTATTAAATTGCCTAACTTTTATTAATCTAATCCAATCATTTTTATCCAATTCACTTTATCACTTAATTACCAAATTATGCAAGAAATGTAACAAAGCACAATACCTAATTCAAATAACAAAAAATCAACTCGAATAAAATTAAATCAAAATAAAATCCTGAAGTAGAGTTTGAATATCATCATCATCATTCTACCATCTATCATCATTCAATCCATCCCAAATTTATACATTAATAAAAGTGAAAACAAAGGAAATAGAAACTTAGAATGGATGATCTAGAAAGGCAATAGCATCAGGAGGAGAAAGCCTCCTGATTTGGAAAGCACGTCGAGACCACTTCTTCTTCCTCCTTCCACCTCTTCCTTCTTCTTCTTCTTTCTCTCTCTCTCCGTATTCTCTCTTCAGGGTTTCAAGTGTGGCTGAATGAAGACTTCCATTTTCTGCTCACCACCTCCTCTTCTTATAGGATTTTCTATTTAGGATAACATAAGGTCTTTTTCAAGGTTCAAAAAGACTGAAAACTCCCTTGAAAACTTGAGTCTAAAAGTGTCCTTGCATTTTGATAAGTGTAAATTGCATCATGTTTTAGGGCTTAGTTTGGCATTTATTTAATTGTTAATTCAATCCTTTAGTTTATGTTTAGGTTAGAATTTTAACATTCCAATATCCCATGTTAAGGGTTGGAACCCTAGAATACTTTACATTTGAGAAATAGTAATGAGAACTTAGGGCCTGCATTTCATGTTCATGCATCATATTGCACACATAAACGTAAATTTGATTGTTTCACACATTATAATGATTGTACATGCATTCATTGACATTTTTAGGTATAACTAATTTATAAATGTGATTTTTGACATGATTTGTGGTTTATGTGTATTAAAAATTGAATTGGTGTGTAAAAGTATTGGTTTAGAACTTTTCGTGAAATTTAGGAAATTTATGAAGTTATGGGTATTTTGGGACTAGGAAAAATGCCGAGTGGCAAGACAATTGGTAAATGGTAGTAGAAATAAGAGCCAAATGGTAATAGAAATATTGATAAATGACTTTAGGAATTATTGACAAGTGTCATTGAAATTTTGGAGACAATTGGATTAGAAATTGGAGTTAAATTAACTAGTTATTGAAAAGGATCCAAATGGGACCATATAAGAGTGACAAGTGGTAGTGACAAGTGTCACTACCACTCCCCACATAACTTACACAAAATTTTCTAGTGAAAGACAAGTAATTGTTATCTTTCTCTTGTTATCTTCTTCATCTCTTTGTGACTTTCTTCTTCATTCTCCTTCTTCACGATTTTTGAATTTCCAAGCCTTTATCAATGTTACATCTTACTTTCATTTATCCATTGCTACTTCCATCTTGCTCTCTCCTTCATTTCTTAAAAAAAACCCAACTTTACCACCTTGGATAATGAAGCACGTGTGAGAGAAGAAAGCTAGGGCTAAGTGAGAACTTGAAGAACTTAGGGTCTTATTAAGTAAGTTATGATTTGATCATCATGGGTAGTGTTAAATGAAACTAACTTGATAAGTAATTTGAGATTGATGAATTAATCATGAAATTATAGTGTGAATCATGAGTGATGAAAGGAGCACATAAATGTCTTGTTTTTGCATATAAGATGAATAACCTTTCATAAGTTCTTGTAGTGATGAGTTTGAACTTGAAAGATCATCAAAATGATGTAGAAATTTTATGTAAAAAATTTGACATATAAATGGAGTTTTCATGTTCTGTTTTTAATGCTTAATCATATGAATTTTTAGGTAGATGTTATATGGATGAACTAGAATGATCTTGAGGTTAAAGAAAGGGCTAATGCAGTGTCTTGAAATTAGGTAAATTAGAATGATAAGTTAGAAGTGAAATGAAGATAGCAATGAAGTTGAACATGTGCAAAAAATTGATGATGAATGTGGATATGAACATGTTCTGTTATGGTGTGTAATAATATGGATGTTAGTAATTAAATAGAGGCGAAGTAGAGTGGGTTAAAAGATAAAGAAAGGGATAGTGTAGTGTCTCTAATTGAGGAGAATTAGGATAATAGTTTATTGATAAAAGGAAGGTGACAATGGAGTTGAAGGTATGCTGAAATATTGAAGAATGTATAGACATGGTTATTGTTCTATTTATGTGATTTTGATCAAAAATCTTGTATGATGTGTTATGTGGATGTTTTGAATTGGAATAGAGGTGAGAATGAAGAATAATTGAAGTAGGAATGATAAGATATGCATATATGTGTTAGATATAACTTGTAGGAGTGGGAAATCTAGAAATTGGCCAGTAAATGTCCATTGGGCAGACTTCATGTCTGCTAGGCGGACATTCTCAAGATACCTACATAAATGAGAAATTTTGACCCCTTAAACTACAAAATCTCTCTTCAAAGTCTTCATAGAAGTTATAGAACTCAAAGTCCTCTTCGAAACTATACTTGAATGACCTTAATCCGACATCTATAGTGAAAGTTATGCCTATTGTGCCAAATCATGTACATATATAAATTATTGACTTATCAGAATGTGGTAACAGCTTCTGGCTCACTATTTAAAATGAGCCCTATATCCCCAATGGAAAAGGGACAATATTAATGTGCCTGGTATCCATAACAGATATGGGACAGGAAAAAAGACACTCGGTTGTAACAACGTAGTAAATGAATGTGAGCCTGATAAACATTTTATAGACACATGAATTGTATGATTTGAATGATTTCAATGTAATGTGGAATTGAGTTGAATGAAAAATGCAAAAATTTATGAAAATTTAAGTATAAAGTGTTTTATGATGATAGATGAAAAATTAAATGTTTTGAATTATGTCATTGTATGTGTTGATGTGATATGTGTTATGGGTGAACCATCAATGATGGTTAACTCACTGAGTTCGCAAGACTCACTAAAATTACAACGTTGGCTTTTCAGGTTCAAGAGGGACTTCTTAGCTTCTAAGGCAACTTAGAAGAGATCTAGTTCAACTTTTTGATAGAAGACATAGTTTAAGGTCGGTCGACTGTGATTGAAAGATTTATACCAAAATTTTGTTAATTACCTTATGTATGTAGCATGCTTTATAGATAAAGCTATGGACTCTAATAGGTCCATATTCTATAAACATAGATGCTGTATGTAATGCTACATCGTATCTTATATTTTATGAAATAAAATGAGGAAATTTGTGTTTTGGAGATCATGAGATTTATTTTTTAAATTATGATGCCATGAGTTAGTGCAAGTGATATAGTTAGCGGATTGCTTCTGTCAAACATATGCTCGAACGTTTGTTGGGCGTATTGGCATGTGTCAGATGGGAGTGGGGCACTACAGTGCTTGGTATTAGAGTATGGTTAGCATCTATAGGGATATATTGGAATGTTAGACATAATTTATCATGAGAAATGCAGATAGTAATCGAGGTTATTATCTATTGTAGGTCATCCGTCATAGGTGATCAAGTGGGACAATCAGCTGACTTAGTGTCTGTAGGAGCCAGTAGTGAGTCTTTTGTGTCTCAATCGAAGAGAATGCTTCCAAGAATTAACGAGAGAAGGGAAAGAAGGTACAAAAAATTATTGAAGTAGGGGGCTGTGGACTTCTACAGAAGTACAGAACCTATAGAGATCGAGGGATGGTTAGAGAGAACGGAGAGCATGTTTTACCAGATGGATTACAATTTGGACGACAAGTTTAACTATGCAGTTTTCCTAGTGCAAAGCCCAGCCTACCAATAGTGGAAAACTATTCCAAGTAGTACCACCAGGCTTTGTAACTTAAGGTAGGAAGACTTTTTGAGAGTCTTCAAGGAGATATATATGCTAAAAATCTACCTGGACAGAAAGATGAAGGAATTTTTAGATTTGAAGAAGGGAAATTCATCTGTAGTTAAGTATAAAATTAAGTTTAATGAGTTTATAGGATATGCTACTGCCTTGATTACTATCGAGGAAGATAAGTGCAGGAGATTTGAAGACGTGATGAATATGGAGATTTGGATGAGGCTAGCCATTTCTAATCTGGGTAGTTTTTTGGAATTACCAGCTGCCTCGATTCGAATAGAGCAATTGTTGAATGATAATTAGTCTGAGTATAGATCAGAGTACAGACTGTGGAGGCTTAGTGAATCTTAGTGTGGTTCTGACAGGAAGTTTAG
Source organism: Erythroxylum suave (assembly GCA_027563595.1). NCBI lineage: Eukaryota > Viridiplantae > Streptophyta > Magnoliopsida > Malpighiales > Erythroxylaceae > Erythroxylum > Erythroxylum suave. The sequence goes on from JAOSBN010128602.1 coordinate 21,247, forward strand.
CAAGTGTCAGAACCGATCTTTTATACCATCGATTTGATCAAGATAGTTAGGGTTCAGATAGAGGGGTAGTTTTGTTCAGTTTGGCAGTGGAAGAGGTGCAGTATCGGTTCAGTTACTAACTTGTGAGTATTGTAGGAAGAAGCACATTGGTGAATACTGGAAGTTGAAAGGAGCTTGTCTTTGATGCGGTTCTTTTAATCATCAGATTAGGGACTGTTATGTTGTGTTTGGAGCACAGTCTGATAGGAGAGGAGGTATGGTAACAGAAACTATTGTCCAGCGAAGCTGAGCTAGTGGGTCTAGACAAAGAGGCCGTGGCAGAGGCATAATGAGTTTTGGGAGTCTTACTGGTGCGGAGCAACCAACTGCATTCTCATGCTATTTATTCCATGACTAAACAAGAGGCTTATAATTCTCTAGATGTTGTTGAAGGTGTGTTGCTTATATTTACTTTTAAAGCTTTTCCATTACTAGATCCTAGATCTACGCACTCTTTTATAGCACCGCATCTAGCATCTAGGTTGTATTATGATAGAGAATCGTTGAAACCAGGATTAGAGGTGAGTACACTAGTAGGTACTACAATAATAGGAGATGTCTGTAAGAAGTGCTTGATTCGAATTGATCAGGAAGAATTGGAGGTAGATTTAATTGTACTATAGTTAACGGAGGTAGTTATTATCCTAGACATAGATTGGCTCACTGCTCATAGGGCTATCACTAAGGAGATAATATTAGAATCTCCTAATCAGATGAGAGTAGCATTCTGAGGTATTAGTCAAGTAGTGTCAACTAGACTGATCTCATTATTGAGTGCACTGAGATTTATCAGAGGAGGATTTGAGGCTTATTTAGCCCGCATCATTTAGTCTAGTAGTGTTAACCAGATTGATCTCATTATTGAGTGCACTAAGATTGATTAGAGGAGGATGTGAGGCTTATTTGGCCTGCATCATCGATACTTTAACTGAGCAAAATATGTAGGACATTCCTGTGGTTACGAAATTCCTGGATGTGTTTTCCACTGAGCTATCTGGCTTACCTCTAGATTAGGAAAAAAAGTTCACAATCGATCTAGTTCCAGATGCCGCTCTTATATTCATTCCTCCATCTAGGTTGGAACCTATGGAACTAAAGGAGTTAAAGGCTTAGTTGTAGGAGTTACTGGAAAATGGTTTTATTAGACCTAGTGTTTCACCTTAGGGAGCTCCAATATTATTTGTGAAGAAGAAAGAAGGGACTTTGAGACTATACATTGATTATAGGCAACTGAATTGGGTAATAGTGAAGAACAAGTACCCGTTGCCTAGAATCAATGATGTGCTTGATCAATTGCAGGGAGCTCTAGTGTTCACTAAGTTAGACTTGAGATCTAGGTACTATTAGTTGAAGATAGCTAAGGATGATGTACGGAAAGTGCATTCAAGAGCAACTATGGGCATTTTGAGTTCTTAGTATGCCATTTGGTTTAACTAATGCCCTAGCTGCATTTATGGCTTTGATGAATATGGTGTTTCAGCCTTACTTGGATCATTTTGTAATTGTATTTATTGATGATATCTTGGTGTATTCAAAAAGCAGAGAAGAGCATATAGAGCACTTGAGAGTAATCCTACAGATTATGAGGGAGAAACAACGATATGTAAAATTCAGTAAGTATGAGTTTTGGATGAGTTAAGTAGTATTTTTGGGTCACATAGTAAATGGACAAGGTATACAAGTTGATTCGAAGAAGATAAAGGTAGTAATAAAATGGGAAGCTCTGAAGAATGTATCAAAAATCTAGAGTTTTTAAAGATTAGCCGAATATTATCGGAGGTTTGTTGAGGGTTTCTCATTGATCTCAGCCTCTCTGGCTAAACTTCTGAAGAAAATATAGTCTTCAGATGGAATGATGAATGTCAAAGGAGTTTTGCAGAGCTGAAACATCAATTAACTATCGTGCTGGTGTTGGCTATCCCATTAGGAACTAGAGGTTATGTAATATAAAGTGATGCTTCACATCAAGGATTAGGATGTGTGATGATGCAGTGTGACAAGGTTATAGTCTATGCATCGAGACAATTAAGGTGTCACAAGATAAATTATCAAGTACATGATTTAGAGCTTGCCACAATGGTCTTTTCTCTAAAGATATGGATACATTATTTATATGGAGAAACATTCCAAATATATATTGATAATAAAAGCTTGAGATGTCTATTGAGTCAAAAGGAGTTGAATATGAGAAAGAGGAGATGGATAGAGTTGTTAAAGGATTATGACTGTATGATTGAGTATCATCTGGGAAAAGCTAATAGGGTGGTAGATGCATTGAGTAGGAAGTCGAATAGTAGAGTAGCTCAGATTCAGTTATAGAGGTTACCGATCTTAATTTAATTGAGAAAACTAAATCTGGAATTAAATCTAGAACAAAATCAAGCATTGATTACTACATTGAGATTAAGGCTGATGTTGAATGATAAAATCAGAAAAGTTCAAAGTAAAGATCCAGAAATAGTGAAGCTTATAGAGAAGTTGAAACTGAATCTAGATTCTGGGGTTGAGTTGAGAGATGAGACACTTTGGTTAAAGTAGAGGTTATATGTGCCCGGCATTGATAATCTAATGATAGAAATTTTAGAGGAGGAATATGTAGCAGCTTATGCTATGTATCCTGGTACCACTAAGATGTATAACACACTGAAACAACATTTTTGGTGGCTAGGGATGAAGAAGCAAGTGGCTAACTAAGTAGCTAGGTGCTTAACGTACTAGTAGATTAAAGCTAAGCATCAGGCTCCAACCGAAGTGGAAATGGGAACGAATTACTATGAATTTCATTATGGGATTGCCAAAGACTCCAAAGCGAAACAATGCTATATGGGTGGTGGTGGACCAATTGACAAAGTCGGCCCATTTCTTACCAGTGAGAGAGAATAACTTGCTAGACCAGTTGGCCCAGAGATATGTAAATGTGGTAGCTAGACTACATGGGGTTCTGGTGTCCATTGTATTGAACAGAGATCCCAGTTTACTTCAAGATTCTGGAGGAGTTTATAGTCAGCTATGGGCACAAAGTTAAATTTCAGTACTGCATTTCATCCTCAAACAGATGGACAGAGTGAAAGGATAATTAAGACTATTGAAGATATGCTCAGGGCATGTGTACTAGAGTTAAAGGAGCGTGAGATCACTATGTAGCTCTGATCAAGTTTACATATAACAACCATTACCATAATAGTATCATAATGGTCCCGTATGAGGCATTATATGGCAGAAAATGTCGATCACCTCTGTATTGGGATGAAGAGGGTTTGAGAATGAAGAAGGCCTATAATTGATACAGGATACTGTAGATAAGGAAAAAATGATCAGAAGTAGAATTAAAGCAGCTCAAGATAGATAGAAGAGATATGTAGATCAGCACTAGAGGGATATGGAATACAGTGTAGGAGACAAAGTATTTATGAAAGTATAGCATTGGCGAGGAGTGTTGATATTTAGTAAAAAAAGGTAAGCTGAGCCTTAGGTATGTTGGTCCTTATAAGATCATTGAGAGGATAGGACCATTCACATATAAATTGGCCTTATCGAATGAGATGTCTCATATGTGCTTCAAGCGAGCATGCTTAGGAGGTATAGATCTGATTCGATGTGGCTCAGAAGGTTTAAATAGATAGTAATCTAAGTTATGTTGAAGAAATAGTAAAGATAGTGGGTTATCAGACGAAATAGTTGAGAAATTGAGTAATCCCATGGGTGAAAGTCCTTTGGGAGAATCAGCCGAGTGAGTAAGCGACTTAGGAAACGGAGGAGCACATAAGGACACAATATTCCCACTTATACGATGATTCAAGAAAGAATTTCGAGGACAAAATTTCTTAAGGAAGGGAGAATTGTAACATCCCGATATCCCATGTTAAGGGTTAGAACCCTAGAATATTGTATATAAGAGAAATAACAATGAGAACTTAGGGCCCACATTTCATGTTCATGCATCATACAGCATACATACACGTGAATTTGATTGTTTCACACATTATAATGATTGTACATGCATTCATTGACATTTTCGGGTATAATTGATTTATAAATGTGATTTTTGACATGATTTGTGGTTTATATGTATTAAAAATTGAATTGGTGTGTATAAGTATTGATATAGAATTTTTGGTGAAATATAATAAATTTATGAAATTATGGTTATTTTGGGAATAGGAAAAATGCCGAGTAGCAAGACAATTGATAAATGGTAGTAGAAATAAGAGTCAAATGGCAATAGAAATTTTAATAAATGACTTTATGAATTATTGACAAGTGTCATTAAAATTTGGGGGACAATTGGAGTAGAAATTGGAGTTAAATAGACTACTTATTAAAAAAGGTCCAAATGGGACCATGGAAGAGTGACAAGTGGTAATGACAAGTGTCACTACCACTCCCCACATAACTTATACGAAATTTTCTAATGAAAGACAAGAAATTGTTGTCTTTCACTTGCTATCTTCTTCATCTCCTTCGTGACTTTCTTCTTCATTCTCCTTCTTCATGATTTTTGAATTTCCAAGCCTTCATTAACATTACATCTTGCTTTCATTTATCCATTGCTACTTCCATCTTTCTCTCTTCTTCATTTCTCACAAAAGCCTTGGATGATGAAGCACGTGTGAGAGAAGAAAGCTAGGGCTAAATGAGATCTTGAAGAACTTGGAGTCTTATCAAGTAAGTTATGCTTTGATCATCATGGTTACTATTAAATGAAACTAATTTGATGAGTAATTTGACATTTATGAATTGACCATGAAATTATTTGTGTGAATCGTGAGTGATGAAATGATCTCATAAATGTCTTGTTTTTGCATATAAGATCAATAGCCTTTCATAAGTTCATGTAGAGATAAGTTTGAACTTGGAAGATCATCAAAATGATGTAGAAATTTTGTGCAGAAAATTTGACAGATAAATGGGGTTTTCATCTTCTGTTTTTAACGCTTAATCATATGAAATTTTGGGTAGTTGTTATATAGATGAACTAGAATGATCTTGAGGTTAAAGAAATAGCTGATGTGGTGTCTTGAAATTAGGTAAATTAGAACGATGAGCTAAAAGTGAAATGAAGGTAGAAATGAATTTGAACATGTGTAGAAAATTGATGATGAATGTGGATATGAACATGTTCTATTTTGGTGTGTAATAATGCGGATGTTAGTAATTGAAATTGAGGTGAAGTAGAGTGGGTTAAAAGATAAAGAAAGGGATAGTATAGTGTCTCAAAGTGAGGAGAATTGGGATGATAGTTTATTGATAAAAGGAAGGTGACAATAGGGTTAAAGGTGTGTTAAAATATTAAAGAATGTATAGACATGGTTATTGTTCTCTTTATGTGATTCTGATCGATAATCTTGTATGAAGTGTTATGTGTATGTTTTGAGTTTTAATGGAGGTAAGAATGAACAGGAATTGAAGTAAGAATGATAAGATGTGCACAGATGTGTTAGATATAATCTGTAAGAGTGGGACATCTAGAAATTGGCCAGTAAATGTCCGTTGGGTGGACATTTTTTGGAATTCCAGCATTCTAGCTCCGTTCATGTCTGTTTAGAGGGACATACACGTCCACTGCATGGACATTCTCTAGACACCTACATAAATAAGCAAATTTGACCCTTTAGATGACAAAATCTCTCTTGGAGTCTTCATGGAAGTTGTAGAACTCGAAGTCCTCTTTGAACATGTGCTTGAAAGACCTTAATTCGACATCTACAGTGAAAGTTATGCATATGGTTGATGAATGAGACAATTAAAGTAATGAAAGTTTATTAGGTATTAAAGAATAATTAAAAGATAATGTTAATTGATTATGAGATGTGTATTAAGGAAATGTACTTGGGATTGTCGTTGAGCATGTATTGTACATAATCCATAAATACTTACGTGCATAAATGAGTACTTATATAATCGCTCAAAGTAGTAATATGTGTAAATGTATGTGCTGTATGATATAAGGAGCAATTAGAGTTACCTCATCAAGACATTGTTGGAACTTCGAGGCAATAAGCTATCTGGAGCAAACTGTGAGTAACCGAAGATGGTCTCACTTTGATTATTTGTTTGTCAAATGATGTATTGAACTATTATGTAATGTATGAACTAATTTTGAACATTGAATGTCTGAGACATTTGGTATATGAAAATTATTGGAAGTGTTCATTGTATGTGAATTTGATAAAATAAATGTTCTCAACATTCTTGTTGAATGTCAGACTTAGGTCCAAAGAAAAATGTGATTGAGAAAGAGAATGTGAATGTGATTGATTAAATACAATGATTCAGTATGTGTAGAACATTTCATTACATGAATGTACGAAACATAAAGGCAGTTGCGACTGGAATCGCCAGTGAAAAAGAGCTTAAAGCTTAGAATGTGGTAAGAGCCTCTAGTTCACTATGTAAAATGAGTCCTATATCCCTAATGGATAAGAGAAAGTATTAATAAGCCCAATATCCACAATTGGTACAGGACAGTTAAAAAGGCACTTGGTCACAACAACATAAGAAATGAATGTGAGTCTCTTGAACATTGCATATACACATGAATTGTCTGATTTGAATGATTGCAATGTAATGTGGAATTAAGTTGAATGACAAATGTGAAAATTTATTAAGTTGAATGACAAATGTGAAAATTTATGTACAAAGTGTTTTATGATGATACATGAAAAATTAAATGATGTGAATTAAATGATTTTATATGTTGCTGTGATATGTGTTATGGGTGAACTATCAAGGATGGTTAACTCACTAAGTTCGTAAATCTCACTAAAATTGCAACGTTGACTTTTTAAGTTCGAGAGAGACGTGATAGCTTCGAGGGCAGCTTAGAAGAGATCTAGTATAGCTTTTACATAGAAGGCATGACTCAAAGGTTAGTCGGCTGTGATTGAAAGATTTAGAACAAATTTTTGTTAATTTCCTCATGTATGTAGCATGCTTTGTACATAGAGCTATGGACTCTGATAGGTTGATATTGTATAAACATGGATGCTGTATGTAATGCTACATTGTATCTTATGTTTTATGAAATGAAATGAGTAAATTTGTGTTTTAGAGATCATGAGATTTATGTTTTAAATTTTGATGCCATGAGTTAATGCAATTGATATAGTTAGTGCACCACTTCTGTTGGGCATATGCTCAAACGTCTGGTGGGCGTATGGGTAGGTGTCGGATGGGAGTGGGGTGCTACAAGAATTATATTAGTTTGTTAGTTATTTGTGTTTAAGTGTTTTTATGGGTTGGAAAAAAGTCATTAAGCTTAAATATTATGCTTGTAAGATATGTTGATATGTTTGTTAGTATTTTATGGTCAACATTAAAAGACGGAGAAGTTTTGGAGACATTGAGGCCGAAACAACGACCCATGATAGTGGCACAACAGACCACAATCGTGATAGAAGTACTAAAGTTAGCCTACAATCATGACCTACATGCCATGATTGTGACAAAAGCCTAGGACATGGGCTATGATCATGGCTTGCATGCCGCGATTATGACAGAAGGCTCAGAAGTGGCCTACGATCACAGCCTACATCAGGAAGATGTGTAAACACTCAAAAATGTCAAATTTCAAGGGATTTTTTGGACCTTTCAGACCCCCAAAAAACCCTAAGGCCACTCATAACACAAAGGATATTTAAAGAACAAGATAAAGAGGAAGAAAAAAGCTTTTTCATTAGCCACTTTTAAGAAACCTTATAGAGAATTCATCGAGAGATTGAGAAAGAGAAGAAGGAAAAGAGAGTGGAGAAGAAATTGACTCGATGTACTTCCTAGATTAGGAGTTTCCTAATGTTCCTACCTCCCATCATCTGTTCAAATCGTATTTCCTGTTTATTTTAAATTTTATTATTGTATACAATTAGGAATAATAGTTTGATGATAAGATTTTTGAATGTTGAGATGTTCTAAACTCACCTTCAGAGTTTTATTTTTAAATTAATGAAATTTTATTGTGTATATGTTATTGGATTTTTTATAGTTTAATTTTTGAAGTTTATAATTTGATAATAAACTAAGAGGGTGAATTGAATGAAAAATACTTAAATGAGGTAAACAAAAGTTAGGTGATTTATAGAACAAGAATTAAATCAAATCGGTAAATTGTGCGAAGAGAGATATTGCATAGGTTTTTGATAGTTTATTAGACAACTTCAGAACTAATTAGGGTTTTGGATAAGTTGTAAATTGAGAGATTGCAACTTCTATAATTTGATTAGGGTTTATAATTTAGGGTTAATGGTTATAACTTGAGAGAGAGTAACCAACCCTAGGATCGTCTATAACCAACCATCAGGTAATTAATAAACAATTCTCTTAGTTGATAATTTCCTTTGGTTGATTCTTGAGTGTGTGTTACAACTGTTGAATTATTAATATTTTCATGATTATTCTTGATTTGATTTGATTGATTAAATTGAATTCTTGTTTTAGTTTCATTACATTTTGAATTTGTACTATTTTTTCTAGCCTTAGATTTTAGGATTAGATTATCCCTCCTTGTGGGATTAAAACCTTAGGTACTATGCTAATGAACCGTACGCCTGCAGATTATCGAGGGTATTATTAAAACTTACACACATCAAACTGTTAAGTCAGAATTTTGACTTCACGTATAAAGAGATTTTGATGACAAACAAAATAAGACGGAAGCAAAAGCAGACGGAAGCAAAAGCAGACGGAAGCAAAAAGCAGACGGAAGCAAAAGCAGACGGAAGCAA
>JAOSBN010128611.1:6261-30000 GCA_027563595.1 Erythroxylum suave
AAAAAAAAAAAAAAACCCCCCCCCCCCCCCCCCCCACTTGAACAACACATTGTCCTTAATGTGAGAAGGGAACAACAAACACATAAAAGACAAGAAGAAACATAAATTATAGTAATCAAAAAATAACATAAAATAAAATAAAATAAAAATAAAAATAAAAATAATAAAAATGAAGACTAATTTGAAAAAGAAAAATGGGTTAGATAAAATCTTATGGCAATGGAGATGGTGACGGAATGCCCCCGGAGTCAACATAAATTCCTAACATTTTATTGAAAGCTCAAAACAAATCTAACTACACCTAACAATTTCAAACAACTTCTAAATTTGCTAATTTATGGTCCCTAGCTCAACCTTGCAGCCATGGAGGTGTCTCAAATATTCGAAGATAAGGAAACCACTTCCTTATCCTTGGGAATCTCTCATCCAAGATAAAGCTTGCAATGATGCCTGTTGACCTTAAAAGTCTCCTTGTTAGTGTTTCCAGTTTGAGGGCTCCATGATAAAAAACACTTGAATGACCGTAAATGGTCCCCTCCATCTTGATTTTAACTTCCCTAAAAATAGCCTAAACTATGAATTATATAGCAGAACAATGTCTCCCACTTTGAATTCCTTTTGTTTGAGATGAGCATCGTTCCATTTCTTGAACTTTTCCTTGTAGAGTTTCATTTTCGTATGCATTAAAATGAAACTCTTCAAGTCCGTCCAGTTGTAGAAGTCTCTTTTTGTCGGCTTGCTTCCAATCAAAATTTAATGCTTTAATTATCCAGCATGCTTGATGTTCTAATTTGACCAACAAATGACAAGTTTTTCTATACATGAGCCTATAAGGAGTTATTCCGATGGGTGTTTTTAAAGCTATCCTATAGGCCCATAAAGCATTATCTAGCTTTGTTACCTAATCCTTCCTAGAGTTGTTCACTATTTTTTCTAAAATTTATTTCAGCTTTCAGTTAACAAATTCAACTTGTCCACTAGTTTATGGATGGTAAGGTGTGGCAACTCGGTGGTGCACTCCATATCTTTTTAAGAGTGCATCAAAAGATCTGTTGCATAAATGTGTGCCTCCATCACTTATGATCGTACGTGGCTCTCCAAACCAGTTAAATAACTATTTTAATGAACTTCTATACAACTTTCCTATCATTGGTTGGCAATGATACCGCTTCAGCCCAATGTGAAACGTAATCAATCCCTACTAGAATATATATTTATTTACCATTGAAGATGGAAACGGACCCATAAAATTGATGCCCAAAACATCGCAGACTTCCATTTCTTGAATGTTAGATAAAGGCATTTCATCCCTTTTAGAGATGTTACTTATTGTCTAGCATCGATAACATTGTGCTATGTAGATCTAAGCATCCTTAAACAATTGTGGCCAATAAAATCCACCCTCAAGTATCCGAGCCGCCATTTTGTTGGCTCCACAATGCCTAGCATACTGACCTTCATGACACTGCTTTAAGATGTCTAACATCTCCTCATCTGGAACACATCGTCGCATTAACCCATCTGTGCATGCTTTATATAGGTTGGCTCATCCCATATATATCGGTTACAATCATGCAAGAACTTCTTCCTTTGTTGGTAAGAAAGATCTGACAGAAGTTTACCACTGGCAACATAGTTTGCGATATTTGTAAACCATGGTGTAGTCAAGCTCTTAAGTAGCATCAGAGTTTCATCGGGAAAATTTTCGTTACTGTCATCACTAGGCTTGCATTCCCCTCCCTTAAGTCTGGATAAGTAGTCTATAACCAAATTTTTTGCTCTCTTTTTGTCTCTCACCTTTATATCAAATTCTTGTAAAAGTAACACCCATCGAATGAGCCTAGGTTTTCCATCTTTCTTATTGAAAAGGTATTTTACTACAGCGTCATCAGTGAGTACAATTACCTTTGAACCCAAAAGATATTGTCAAAACTTATCACACACATACACTACTGCAAATAGTTCCTTTTCTGTAGTAGTGTAATCCAGCTGGGGTCCTATGAGAGTCTTGCTGGCATAGTAAATCGTGTACAACTTCTTATCTTTCCTATGGCTCAAAACACATCCTATAGCTTGGTCACTTGCATCACACATAACTTCGAACGGAAGTGTCCAGTCTGATGGTGATAAAATTGGTACTGATATTAATGCCTACTTTAATGTGATGAATGCAGCCATACACTTGTCATTAGACAAGAAAGGCACATCCTTCACTAAAAGGTTTGTCAAAGTTCTTGCAATTTGCGAAAAGTCTTTGATGAATCGACGATAAAATCCTGTATGACCTAAAAATCATTCTCATACCTTTTGCATTGCTTAGAGGTGGAAGTTTCTCTATCACCTCTATTTTTTCTGTCAACTTTGAATATTTGATGTGAGATTTTATGCCCTAGCACTATCCCTTATTGCACCATAAAATGACATTTCTCCCAATTCAGTACCAAGTGTGACTTTTCACATCTTTGAAGAACTCTATCTAAATTAGTTAAACACATCTCAAAAGAATATCCAAAGATTGAAAAATTATCCATGAACACCTACATTATGTCTTCTATCATGTCAGTGAAGATAGACATCATACATCTCTAAAATGTGGTTGGGGCATTACAAAGTCCGAAAGGCATCCGTTGATACGCGAAGGTACCATAGGGGCAAGTGAATATACTCTTTTCCTGATCATTAAGGTATATGAAAATCTGATTATGTCTAGAATATCCATCTAAGAAGCAATAAAAAGAATGACAAGCTACCCTTTCTATTATCTTGTTTATAAACAGGAGAGGAAAGTGATCTTTTTTAGTCACTAAGTTGAGTTTATGATAATCTACGCATACTCTCCATCCTATGACTATTCTTCTTGAAATTACTTCTCCATTATTACTTTCTATTACTGTCATTCTACCCTTCTTAGGTACTCATTGTACTGGGCTAACCCATTCACTATCAGAGATAGAATAAATTATCTTTGTATCTAGGAGTTTAATTATCTCCTTCTTGACCACCTCCTTCATGTTAGGATTCAGCCTCCATTGACAGTCCCTCACCATTATACATCCTTCCTCTAAGATTATTCGGTGCATGCTGACATTTAGGCTTATGCCTCAAATGCTCTCAATTTGTCATCTGATGGATTTCATTCGCTTCGTAAGAACTCCTACCACCTTCCTTTCTTGTTTCTCATTCAATTGGTTGGAAATTATTATCGATAACGTTTAACCTTTACCAAGAAAGGTATATATGAGATGTGAAGGTAAAGGTTTAAGCTCTAATGTCAGAGGTTTTTTTGAAGCTGGTGGTATGAGTTCTTTAGTTTGAACCAATTTATCTTGATGCACTTGTACCTCTGCCTCCTCCATCTCATCATCTCTTTTAGATTCAGGGTTCTGATATCCATTGTCTACCTCTACTTCCACTAACTACACTTTTGTGATGCAACCCTCAACTTGTTTTTGTGAATTTTGATCCATAATTTCAACTTTCATGCATGCGCTACTCGTTATTAGATTCTTTAAGGCCTTATTCATATTGAATTCAATCTGATCCTCAACTATTTGAAGTGTTAATTTCCCTTTGTGAGCATCAATTATGGCTTCTCCTGTATTCTTGAATGGTCGACCTAAGATCAGTGGCAGTTCTTACCTTCTTTAAAATCCAGAACCACAAAATCTACTGGAATAATGAACTTATCCACTTGCATCAGAACGTCTTCCACTATTCCAAATGGTCTTTTAGTGGATTGATCCACAAACTGAATTAACATTGATGTAGGCTTGACTTCACCTAGTCCCAACTTCTTGAATATCGACAAAGGCATAAGATTAATGCTAGCTCCCAAATCACAAAAGCACTATGTAAATTCAAACTCACCAACCATACATGGTATTGTGAAACTTCCTGGATCTTTCAATTTAGAAGGCATTTGACAGGTGACTGTGGAACTATAAGTTCCAGTTAGAGCTACCATCTGATTATCTTCCCAAGTATGCTTCTTTTCTGATAATATGTCCTTTAGGAATTTTGCATATTTAGGCATGTGTTCTAATGCTTCTACAAAGGAGAGATTTATCTATAGCGTATTTAATTTCTCAATAAATTTTGCAAATTGTGCATCTAGCTTCTTCTTTTGTAAACATTGAGGGAAAGAGACCTTGGGTTATAATGGTGGAGGAGTGACACAGTGAGGGTATTCCCTCATATCCCCTTCCTTCTCCTTTTCTTAATTTTTCTCAACAAGATGGATGGGCTCCTCTATTATCCTTGTGGGTGGTTCAATTTCCTTCTCACTTCGAAGTGTACTAGCCTTGAGTTACTCCCTCAATTTTATTCCTAAAGTGCTAGGAAATTTTCCTAAATTTCGTATAGAAACAACATTTGACAATTGATTTACTTGGGCTTTTAGATTGTGAATTGAGGAAGCATGGTTCTTAGTGACTTGTTCAAATTTGCCTTCCAGCTTCTTTTATGCATCATCTAGAGTTCCAAGCTTATCTAAAATTCTATCCAACTTCGATTCGATCGAGCTTCCTTTATCTAGTTGGAAGCCCGATTGTCCTTATGGCATGAACTATCCTCCAGCATTATTTTTCTAGGAGAAGCTAGGGTGGTTCTTCCACCGAGGGTTATAGGTGTTGGAGTAGTGGTTATTGCCCCCTCCGTCCATATTGCGCCCCTACATAATTTACTTGTTCCCGATCATCTTCCTTCATAAGATAATAGTCCACGATATTGTAGTCTAATTGCCTACAAATCTCACACTTCAGTTGTACGGCTTTCATCGAAGCTGAGGACGATGCCTTCATACTGTTGACCTGTTGCTTCAGGTTGTCGATTTCACGAGGAGGACTAATCTAATCCTAAAATCTAATGCCGAACTTAATTCATAATAAATCAAAAGAAAAAAACTAAACAAGAAAATAATTTAATCACGCAATCATGTCCAACAATCAAATTCAGAAATATAAACAACACAGCAATTTACAACACCAAACCTAGAATCAACCTAAGACCTACCAATTGAGAGAAAGGGGGTTTTTATCCGATTTCAATGAAAACCTATTTGATTGTGAAATTATTGAATTGTCAGTTCTAGACATTACTCTCTCTCGAGTTATAATCTTTAAACCTAGTTTATAAACCCTAATTAGATTACGGGAATTGCAACTTCTAGATTCACAATTAAACCAAAACCTAAATTAGCTCTAAATTTGTCCAAAAACCTACCGAAAACCTATACATGATCTCTCATTACACAATTTTACCTGTTTGATTCAATTCTTGATCTATTAAATTACTTAACTCTTGTTAGCCCAATTTAATGATTTTCACTCTATTAAACCTCTCAGTTTGTTATCGAATTGTGAACTATATAAATGAAATTACAAATAACTTAATTAAAAAAATGCAATCAATCAACTTTCATTAATATCAAAGACAAAATTCCCGAAGGTGAGTATAGACATATCTCAACATTCGACGAATCTATTCTTAACATCTATCTCAATCCTATACATTAATAAAATTGAAAACAAAGTTGGAAAATATGATCGGAATAGATGGTGGAGGCAGCAACGGTAGAAAACCTCCTATTCTAGGAAGTACTTCGCATAGGCTTCTTCTTCGTGTCTCTCTTCCTTCGTTTCCTTCCTTAATCTCTCAATAAAGCTCTCTAGGATTTTGGGATGTGATTGCTGCCAAAGCACTTTCTCTGTATTCTTTATGTTCTTTAAATACCTTGGAAGCCCTAGGTTCTTCTAGGGTCAAAACAGTCCGAAAAGTTTCTCAAAACTTGACATTTTCACCTGCTTTCGCGTCTACCCAACGTAAGCCACAATTATGGCCGGCACAACCCTTTCTGTCATGAGCGTGGGCCAAGTGACACGATCGTGGCCAAGATCAGACCTCTTTTTCAAGTGTCACAATTGTCGCCTAGGGCATAGTGGCTCACATGTTTATGTCACAATCATGGCCTATTGTGCAACGATCGTAAGCCGTGGTTTCGTCCTGAAAGTCTCCAAAACTTCTCCGTTCTTCAAAGTTGACCCTGAAACACTAACAAACACATCAAGGTACCTCAAAAACATAATATTTAAGCACAAAGACTTATACTAACCCATAAAACCACTTAAACACATAAATTAACACAATTCTAACCTAAGCACATACTAAACACTTAACACTTAATACATAACAACTTAAATCCTAAAACATGATACAAATCACACCTATCAATCCACTAATGATAATTAAGAGATTTTCATCTCTTTACATTTATTATGGAAAACAAAGTTAGGAAGGGACACAATCTTATGTTATAGCACGCTATAAAAAGCTTCCATTGTTAAGGAAAACAATTTCTCCTGTCTGATTCCTTAGGAGGTTGAAGATCTTGGAAGGGCTTCCAATGATAAGAATACTATAGGCAGTGGATGATACATAAGCATTGTTCTAACAAATGAATCTACGTGGATACTCAAATCTTCCATGGCAATTTGAGATAAAACTATTAAGTGATCTCCTAGAGTCAAAATCCTTCAAAAGTTCTTGTTAAAGGAGGATATTATCTTACATGGACCTCCCCAAAATGAAGGCTCCCTTTGTTATTTAAACGATCTCTTTTGATGAGTCCCTGAGCCTTTTAGCAATAATATTAGAAATCACCTTATACATTATGTTGCAACATGATATAGGGTGAAAATCCTTTAAAAACTATTTTCTTATGTCAAATTAACCTATTTTAAAAATTAAATAAAACACTTTTCAATTTAGTCAAAAAAGTCTTTTCATCATTTATTTAGAGATTAGTTTCTCAATTAATTAGAAATCATTCCTTAATAAAGTAAAAAACAAATTTAAAATTATTAAAGAATGTTGATTTAGTGAAACAACTTTTCAAATTTAATTAAGAAAGATATAGTTTTAGTAAACTAAGAAAGTTATTATTCATAAATAAAAATAATTTCTAAATAAAATAGAATAATAATCCTCTAAACGTATAATAAAATAATAAATTTAATTTATCTCAATTAAATTGAAATTAATTAATTGATTAAGAAACATCTTTCTTAATTACTTAAGAAAATAATTAATTCCAATTTAATTAAAATATAATTAATTGTAATTTTATAAAAATCAATCTAATTATATATCTTAATAAAATTATGAAAAAATTATTTTAATTTTGAAAGTTAATTTTAATTTTTAAAATAATATTTTGTGTGGTACATGGTTAAATTATGACTATATTATAAATTATGACTATATTATTCCTCATTTAAAAATAACTTCATTTGGTTTTAGAATTACTTTAATTTAAAAATCAAACAAGTTATCCCTTTTTGGATTTGAGACATAAACATGTATCTAAATAAACATATTCTAACTATAGAATATCCTAGTGCTCATTTCCAAAGAAGCCTTATTTTAAGTTAGGAATACTTTATTCCTAACCTAAAATAGCTAAATAGTACCCTTATCTCAAACCTAAGTTAACTTGCCTCAGTTGTCAAACACCTCATTTCTTCGTTAAAGAAACCCTCGAATCCCAAATGTAGAAACCTTAATTTCCACTCCTAAGGTTGTTGTCGCCTTCCATCACCTGCAAATGCTAAGTTGCCTCAGTACATTGCCAATCTTAACCCACTACAACATAAACCACATTTGGCTACAAAAAAATCTTTACTAAAAATTATAAAATCATCGCTAATAACTATTGGTGATGATTTATATTCGTCCCCAAATCTTCATAGTTGAAAATTATTAGTGATGTTTTTCTCTAATCATCGCCTGTTGAAAATTATTAGTGATGTTTTTCTCTAATCATTGCTAATAGTTTTTTCCTATGTTTTAATTTGGTAGTAAAAAACTATTACCGACATTTTTGAAATCGTCACTAATACCTTTTGGCTACGTTTTACTTTTGTCGCTAAAAATGATTAGCTACGTTTTCATAAATGTAGCTAAAGGTTTTTAGTTACATTTAGTTAAAATTTTAATATACATTTTAAAGAAATGATATATCAAATTAATTATAATTATTTGTGACATTTTTAATTCATATTATTTTATATAATATTTAAATTTTTTGTTGTTAATTTATTATAAAAATAATTGATAATGTGAAACATATCGTTAAATTATACGCAACAAAAACAATTTCTTCATATATAAGATTTTAATTATAACCTTAACAATTCTTCTAGAAAATATAATAAATAAAAGACCAACTTATAAATTATAAATTTTGAGATTAAAAAAATTACAACATAAATGAGACAAATATTAACAATAACTCAAAATTACCAAATTGTAGTTTCCGTTTAGGGCTAACAAATAAGCCCTAATTGTACAATTATCATAGACAATCATTATACCAAACAATTGGACTTCATTACAGAAACTATGGTTCAACCTTCTTAATCAACACTCCCCTTAGGTTCTACACTTTACATAGTAAGTACAATCACACCAATTACGATGAACAATGGACTTGCAAACCACTTGTCAACTCAAACACACACACACCAATCTCTTATTTAATCTCATAATTTGAGAAAATAAGCCATAATGATGAATCCATTGAGCATTAACTTGTGAAGCCAGAAGATATGAAATTAGCAGTGAAGATGGTTACATTAGCAGCGAAGATGGTTATTGTAGGTAGAAGAGAAGAAAGAGCCTTCAAGCTGTTAACGTAAAACCCCCATATCATTATTGAGAAATCGGGTCGAAATCCAATTCTGACCACAGCAGAATAATTATGAAACTTTTTTGCAACTTTTCATTTCCCGAAAACTAAGATCACTTTAATTCTATAAAATGATTAGCTCAAATTGTAATAAAGCAGAAATGTACTTCGTACTTTACTTCGAAGCTTGATCTTTATCTTGTCATATCCTTCGAACCGCTCTCGAAACTGATCTGCTTCAACCACCGTAGCTGAACAAATGTCCGGCCTCTATTGGTATCCACAGAATGAGTTAAGAGAACTTTGTACCTCTTACAAAGATGATTAAGCATGAAGTGCTAGCTCCATAGAACTTAAGCCTACTTATAATAAGCTTTGAACGTTTTAGTAATTTAATTGAAATTAAATTCAAATTTAAATTAAACTTTAATTAGAATTACAAATAATTCTAAATAAATACAATTATGCTCATATAAGATTCAATATCTCATATTGATCCTTATTTCTTAAATATCGCATATTTAATCATAAAGTTTCTCATATTTTATAATCAAGTCCAACTCGATTAAATTGACTTTGCTCTCTTCAACCCATTCTATATGTGAAACCTATTAGGTTCCTAAATATGTTTGCAATGGTTATATATTCTAATTCTAATTCATAATTAGAATTAGATAAATTAAAACTACTTTGAATTTATCTTTATTCTCTAATTAAATAATTTATATTCATAGATTAAGATTGGCATCTAGCAATGCATCATAACCACCCAAATATTTAGGAATGTCAAAACAGTTTTGACTAACCTTTTTATGCAAAATTTTTCAGTATAATTCAATCATTTCATCATGCAATGTTCCGATTAGAGATAAAGCATGAAATTAATATCTATTCTATTTTGAGTCTAACAATATTAGTTCTCTACTATGAACAATCAATTCAATTAATGACATTTGTAAAATATTTATAAAAAATCATTTTCACCTTGGTCAAGGATTTCTCGAATCAATACTAATCGAGAACAACGAAACATTTTCCCTAATTACTTTAAGGTGATTAATCCTATCTTGATCACTCAACTACCTCCATATAGTTCATGCTACATCCCATAACTACCGATTAAATGACCCATGATTAAATAGATCATAAGTAGTATCAAAATATAGCAATCCTCATACAAGATAACTTCGATGACTTCAAGTCAAAAGATCAATTATACAATCATCATAATGAGAATTCCATATATATACAAGTAATGTTCCAAATGAATTTCTTATTTCAGGTCTATTCAATGAACATGGTCTCTAACAAGCACCCACATGGTTGTTTAAATATCTCTATAAGTTAGTCTACAAGATTGATTACTTCCTTCATAAGGAAAAAATACAAGGGATGCTAGTCTTTTTACATTCTATTAATGTCCAATTTTAACAGAGCAATGACTAGGAACATTTAGAAATAATACATAAATGTAATATGAATCTCATAATTATAATCTCATTATAATTTCATTTGCAATGTAAAATTATTCTATAGAATTTATCATATACATATAAATATGTTCAAGATAAATAATGCCTTTAAATAATTTGTCACTAAACTACAAGTGAAACGATTGGCTGTAGGGCATAAACCAACAATCTCCCACTTGCACTAAGCCGATCATTTAAGTATCTCATACCATATCACCATATGACGATTATTTTACTACTAGCTTAATGAGAGAATTCTTCAAGATTCTCTATAGTGAGGGCACTTACTTAAGTCTAACAACTCCCATCTTAATTATCATCGTAATTAAAAAAATTTGTCTAAACACATTCTTAGATCTTTGATGAGACATTAACTCCATATGCATGCCCAATGCCTCTAATGTTCTACAGTATGTTACTGTCTTAACTAATGCAAAGAAACAGTTCACTAAAGAACTTGCTGATCCAATAATCGTTTCCTCTAAATGAAAAATGTATTATGGCTCAGTTAACAACCACTGCTACATTGGAACCTTTCCAATCCTAATTGATATTGTTCTAAGTAAATAAATCTTAATTAGGATTTACTTCTAAAGTTATATCCTTATCATCTTGAACTCAAATATCAACTCACATGTAGAGTAATGGATATCTTTAATACTTCATAAGTATCTGACATCTTAAAAACTAAAAATCTTTAGTACATTATCTATGTACTTGGACTTAGAATAAGTTAACAACGTCCAATCTATCTCTATAGATTTAATTCCCAAAACTAAGTTGTTACCTTTTCATATCCAACAAGAGTTGTTTTTGGACAATTATGTGTTCAATAATTGAAAATTAGAACCGTTGTTCTTTGTGAGCAATATGTTCCATATACTCTCACTGAAGAGGATAACTATACTCCCACTAACCTTCTTGTAGATGTGATAAATTCACAATCATCTCAAAACAAACTATTTGAATTCATCATGAAAGTGAATCTTTCAATATCTCGTAGCCTTTTAACTATACATCAAATGTATCATTAAAGGCATTATTTCCAATTAGATGTATTGTCATGAGATTTGAACTTTTCAAATTTCATCTTACTCCCACTACTTATCTCTTATAAGTATACATTGAATCAAACAATTTGTTCAATAAATCTGTAAGATTATATCCAGTCTTTTGGATATCTCATGACCTTTTATTATCTAATTTAGTTCTAAACTTAATGGATAATGTATGCTTTAAACAAGTATCACATTCTTTGAATCATTAACTTTGACTTTTCAAAGACCTGGCATTTCATATCTAATATGAAATCTTGCTAATTGATTCAATTCGAACTACTAAAGGTAAATTATTATACTAGGCATCGCTATAGAAAAAATAATATTGCGTCCTACAATATCTCATATTGTATTTTCCTCTTTACATAAATCCATACTTTTATGAATTTAGTCATGAAGTTTTTACTTAAGAATCTCATTCTCTATAGATAACCAAAATTATTTATAACTTGCCAAAAGGATCTTATCGATGTATTTCAGCATTCTCAATGCTTAATTTTTACTTAAATTTAAACAGTTTGAACATTTCAAAATTTTAAATCATAATTTCATTTAATACATATAACTATATCACATAAAGTAATTCATAATATAATGAAATGAAATATTATCCTTTTATTAATTATTATTCCATCCAATACATCACATGTATAAGATTAAACAATTTAATACCATCATCATCCTTTCATCAAAGGTTGATTTGGTTTATTTTTTTTAACTTTACAAGTTTCGCAAGTTTCATACGATTTATAATCAAAAGGATACATATATCCCAGTATATAACTTTATGATTCTTGTTATACTGATTTAACTAATATAACATAAAAGGATAATATGGGTTAGCTAACTTGTAATTCTTGCCACTAATGCTGATTTTACTTAACAATCTATTTCTAACTATGCACTACCCATTACAATAATGTTGAATCTAAATTCAGTATCAAATACTCATATGCATGAATTAGAAATACATATGATATTTTTCATATCAAATATAGGCAAGAAAAATCATGCAATAATTTTCTTCTAATGACAACTATTATCATATTGTTGCTAAGCCTTTAATTGTAGTCCACAATTATGTTTTTAGTAGGCTAAATTAAGTGAAACAATTTCATCAAGGTACTACCTTTTAGCTTGACTTCCTGCTACACTTTGCATTTTGCTATCATAGTGCTGACATACATCTTACATGTTGTCTTCAAAGTTTATGAGACATTAGTCAACTCAAAATGTTAGTACATTTTGTTATCTATATGATTTTGACACATCTATAAAACTTTTTCGCCAAATCTTTAACAAAGATTATAGTAAAATTGCATAACGAACATACAATTTTCTTTTCTAACTTTTGAGAACTCTTCTCAAACATAACTTATATCCAAGAAATTTGGTTCACTAACTTAGTATCAACTATACTAAACAAGGTGAATTCCAAAAAGAACAAAATATAAATGTAAGAAAAAATAAGGAATCAATTATATGTCATGACTACCAAATTAGATTAGGACTTTAATCATGTATTTAGTTACTCCCACTATGTTAATCAAAATAATAGCCCTCACTACTATTCGGAAAAATTACTCTAATATCTCTAGTGGGCTAGGATCTCATTCAAATATAGTTGACCTTGAGTTTGCTCAACAAATCAACTAGACTTAAATTAGGTAGATAGCAACTTTATCAATCACATCTTATGTGACTCCTAGATCCATTAGGTGACGACTCTTGCCAAAATATATAATGTTCCTAACCTTGCCTCTAAATTCATATGATCATGAGTTTGTTCATCCAAATCACACAAATTTAGTTAAATAGAATCTGCTATGATAAGATTAAACATGTTCGGGTTAAAGCGATCTTGAGTTTACATAACAAGCCTACAATAAACAGAACTCTGGTTTATTCTTACAACAATGGAAGGCAACAATCACGTTCTTAACATGTACTTAATATTTTAATAAGAGATTTAACTTCATCCGTCCCTTTAAATACAAATTGCATATAAAATATCACATATATAAAACATATAATTTATCATGCATTCAATATATCTATCAACCATATAAATAAAGTATGTAACTTTTGCACTCTTAATCAAATTATATGCATAAAATATCAAGCTTCGTTTGATTTTAGTTATTGATTTTTATAATCTAAAATAATATTTTCAACTTCTTGGAAAAATTAAATTAGATTAAACCTATTGATTCCTAAATATATTAAATTCCTATTCCAAATAATATTTTCAAATCTAATTGGAAACTATTTCCAATTTATCTTGACTCCTTTGACAAAAAAATTTAATTGAAAACAATTTTCAATAAATTATTCTTCTTACTTGTTATAATTTAGAAAAACTTCTTTTCAAAATGATATAAGTAACACATTCTAATCCAATTAGAAAACTATTTCTAATCTAATTAGAAATTATTTTTCCTTAATTAGAAAACTATTTTCTAAAATTAAAGGGAAACTAATTTCAAAATTAAATATATCACTTTTTAAGTTTAATTAAGAAAGTCATTTATATTATTTATTTAGAGATTGATTTCTTAATAAATTGGAAAACCTTTCTTTAATAAAGTAAAAAACTATTTTCAAAAATATTAAAGAAAACTCCTTTTCTTGCTAAATAAATGAAAACATTTTTCAGATTTTAATCAAGATAATATCCTTTCAAATAAATCAAGAAACTTATTATTTATAAATAAAGAAACAATTTCTAAATAAATTAAATAATAATTCCCTAAAAAATAAAATTGTAAATCTAATTTATCGCAATCAAATTGAAATAAATAAATTTAATTAAGAAAAATCTTTCTTAATTATTTAATAAAACACTTTTCTTAATCTTAAAGAGTCAAATTAATTAATTTCAATCTAATTGAAAATAATTAATCCTAATTTTTGAAACTACTTTTTTAATTAATTAATTTCAATCTAATTGAAATTAATTAATTCTAATTGTAAAAACCACTTTTCTAAAATTAATTAGGAATCAATATAATTACTAATCTTAATCATATTAAGAAAAATAATTACTTTAATTTTAGAATTGAATGGATAATTTAATTTAATTTAATTTAATAATCCAACCTCTTGAACTAAATTCTAAAGCATTCCTAATAAAATTAATCACTGAAAACAAATTTTCAAAATTAGAAAAAAAAATTAATATTTATTAGAAATAAAAACTAATTTGATCTTCATTAAATTGATTTAATTGTATAAAGTTTTTTTAATTTAAAATATATATATATATATATACCAATCATGTCTCTTTGGACGTGTTCTCAGAAGACGGTGGGCGCGTGACTTACAAAGCCCATCGTCTTCTCCAGAAACATGGAGACATTTCTACAAACCGCCTCTCCCACGTTATTGGACCGACGCTCCTGGTCGCCTTCCTACCGCTGTCTCTCGATGGGCTTTTTATCGCCCTTTGTGATGCCAACGAGATTCTCAACTAGTGAAGAACCGCGGGGCTTGGGTCTCCACAATGATGTCTAAATTCACCATCGATGTCCATCACCGCCTCCTCGCAGTTGCCATTTGTGGGCGACGATCACCTAGGCTACGAACCAGTGGTGATAATCGCCACTAGCTTCGTGGAAGGTGACTCTCGCCACTGGCAAACAACCATCGATAACTTGCGATAGTCCCACGCCATCGTAAGCCGACACACAACACAAGCAATCAAAATGCAACCAACAAACAAAAATTGCAACAACCAACAAATGATTGATCTAGATTTTGCCTTAACAACCAACAAATGATTAATCTGGGTTTTGCCTTCTTGTTTTCAGATCTGGGTTTTCTGAATTTCACTAGCCATAAAACACAACCATCAACGACAACTCCTCACCTGTGCGTCACCAACAGCTTCTCTTAAGCCTTCTCCAAGACTCAAGCAAAACTCAAATATAAAACCGATACTCATCAACCGCACACACACACAGTTTATTTACAGAACCTATGATTAAAACATGAACAAAATCAAATGTTGATGTTGATTTTCCAGAAGATTGAAAAGAAAGGGGAGTTTCAGAAATAAATAATAACATAGGCGCATTTTGTTTTTCTTTAAGCTAACAAATATTTCCAAAACAAAACTTGAAGTTCAGATTCACAAACTCAATCGTTGGGCATCCCCATGCCTCCGTTGTTCCAGGAACAAAACAATCAAAGGCGTGCTTATCTAGCGTTTAGAAGAATACAACAAGTAAAGGAGATGCGCAATTAAAATTTCCAAAAACCAATTCATGGAAGAAAGAATAATGAGACGTGGTTCTTATTTCTTATTTTTTTAGAAACTTATAACAACAATCAGAACAATTATGGGTTCAGAATATGAACTGTTCATAATTCTAATTCAATTCCAAAATTGCATGATCTACAACAATCAAATATTTTTAACCAAATCATAGAATTAAAGCTTGCTCTGATATTACTATTGGAAAACCGGATCGAAATTCGATCCCAACTACAGTGGAATAATTACAAAATTTTTTCACAACCTTTGATTTCCTGAAAGCCAAGATCACTTTCATTTTATAAAATGATTAATACAAATTGTAACAAAGCAGAAACTTAATTCGTACCTTATTTCGAAGTTTGATCTTTATTTTGTTATATCCCTCAAATAATTCCCAAAATCGACCTGTTTCAACCACTGTAGCCATACAAATGTCCGACCTCTAACGGTATCCATAGAATGAGTTGAGAAAACTTTATAGCTCTTACAGACAGAGTTAAGCATAAAGTGCTAACTTCGTAGAGCTTAAGCCTATTTATAATAAACTTTAGAGGTTTTAGTAATTTAATTGACTAAATTTGTTATAGTGACCTTTCACAACGATTTCTAAATTTGTCATTAAAAGTCTAATTTATAGATTCCTACAGTGACGATTTATTAAAACGTTACTAAAAATTGAACTTTTGGTGGTTAATTTAGAAATTAGAAATTAGAAATTTTCACCCAAAATTTACTTTAAATTGTAGCTAAAAAATATAACTAAAAGTTAGTTTTGTTGTAGTCACTATTTCTCCAATCTCTAGTGACATCGCACCTCACTAACGAAGATCATCGTCAGCTACCGGTTCCTTCTCCTGTTGCTACCACCAACCAACTTCAGTCGCTACCTACGGCGACAACAGCTGTATCCTGCCTATATGAGCCTCTTTTGCCTCACCGCCAGCTGCCCCATCTCGTAGGGCTTCAGCAAAAACGCCTTTCTTCAACCAAACCAGATAATAGTCGCGAAAATTCTCTAATAGCTTCCAGACTACTAAAAATTTAATAAACCGTCTGCCATAACATATAATTGATCATTGCACCGCAATAACACAACCTCTACAGCACACATCTTCTTGCCCTCGTTAGGCCATACCCAGCAGCAGTATGTAAGAAGAGAAGAACAATAATTCTGGCTTCTCCTTCGGCGATCTCCATCTTTTTCCAACATAGGGACAATAACAAAATACAATGTTGGTGAAACCACAAGAATTTCTACCAATTTTGGCAAATTGCAACACAACTTTGAGATTATCGCTTCTAGTTTTCGACCAAATCTTAAGCTAGTAACTTTGTACTGCTAAAATTCACAATTTCCAGTGGTGGCAAGTTGATCTTATTGTGTAGGCTTCCCAGATTACGGTCTTATTATTGTTTACAAATGTCTTATGCTTAATGAAACTAATTTCAGTTATCTTTTAACTCTTAACATTTTTTTCAATCATATTGACACTTGAATTCCAATTTTTAATATAGGGTTAAAAATTTTCAATCTAAACTTTTCATATTAAAATAATCAAATCGAAATATGATTTTTAGGGCTTGTGATTTTATTTCCAAAATCCAAGATTAATAACAATCAAACAATTTTAGTTAATTTATACCATTAAAGTTGACTATAATATCACCATTAGAAAATTAGGGTGAGATCTAATTCTAAGCATGGTAGAATAACACAAAACTTTTTGTATAAAATTCTAACGACCAAGATCACTTTAAAGTTCTAAAATATGATTAACACATAACAGATAATAAAACATGGATTATAATTTGTATCTTATTGTAAAGCATGCTTTGTTTTGTCGCTTCCATCAAACCTTATCTAAAATTGATTCATCTCAACCATCCTTACTGCACGTGTATCCAACCTCTAATAGTATCTACAAAATATGTTAGGAGAACTCTACAATTATTTTAGAGAGAGTTAGGCAAGAAAAGCTAACTCCCTTGGAGTCTATGCCTATTTATAATATGTTTTGGAATTTTTAGTAATATAATGAAATTAAATTAAATTTTAATTAAAATTACTATTAATTATAATTAAATATCAAATGGACAAAAATAAGATCCAATATCTTACATTTGTTATTTTTTTATGAAAAATCTCATATCTAACTTTACAATCAAGTCCAAATTAATTAAAATAAATTTTCTCTCTTTAACCCATTTTTTGTGTGTAGCCTATTAAATTTCCAAATACGTTAGCAATGAATATAAATTACAACCTTAAATTATATTTAGGATTAAAAAAATTAAACTCTTTTAATTCACCTTTAATTCTCTAATTGACTAATTTATATTCATATATTAATATTCATGACTACCCAAATATTTAAGAATGTCAAAATAATTTTGATTAAACTTTCTGTGTATGATTTTTTCATATAATTCAGTCTTTTAATCATGCAAAATTTTAATTAGACACAGATTACGTAATTAATGTTTACTCTATTTGAGTTAAATTATGTCAGTTCTTCACTATTAAAATTGATTCGATTAATAATGTTTCAAAAATTTTTTAAAAGTATCATTTCATCTTGGTCAAAGATTTCTCAGATCAATAACTGAGTGTAATAGAATATTCTCATAATCACTTTACAATTGATGAATCTTATATTAATTACTCAGTTACTTTCATATAGTTCAGCTATATCCAATGATGATCGATTGAGTTATTATGACTAGAATAAGTTATAAGTCATATTAAAACATAGTAATCCCTATATCACTACAAGAAAATTGTCATTTTACGATAGAAATTATCAACAGAAAATGACAAAATTTTGTCAGTACGTAAGGTTAACGATGGAATTTACCAACGAACAACGGTGTCGTAGAATCGTTCATAGATAATAATTACCGACATAAACTAGAATGCCTATAGGTAAATTTACTAACGAAAGATTCACCATCCATCAACAAATATACTGATGGTTTGTTTTGCTGAGCACCGTCGGTAAATTTACTAATTAAAAATGGATGCTCTGTTGGAATATTTGCCGACGGATCTTCCACTTCTGTCAGTAAATTTAGTGAAACATTATCAACGGCCATGTCTATTCTGTCGGTCAGTGTACAAACAGTTGATTTCTGTCGGTAAATTTGGCAATGGAATTTGTTATTCTATTCACCGACAATTTTCTGTAATACATCAGTAAATAGAGTTGAATTTACTGACAGAATAGCAGATTTCCATTAATAAAGCAACCAAAAAAGTTTTTAATATATAATATATATCGTCAATCAATTAAAATTATGGATGATGCATAATTTAAAAAGTTATAAATTTAATGGTATATATTTAATTTGTTTAAATAGAAAGTTGGTTGATAATATAAAGTTAAAAATATCTTAATTGATAATAAAAACATTACATTGTACATAATAAGTATTTGTAATACAAAAGAAATGACCAAAACTACACTATTGATCTGAAGACGAAGGATGCTCTGGTTGGTGCGAAGAGGTGCTACCCCTACCCTTTAAGTCATCCTTCTCATTACGAAGCTGAGTTATGTACTCCATCAATTGCTCCACTGTGCTCTGAAGCTGTTGGACTTGATTGGTTGTGGACTGCCTATTAGATGCTGTTGTACCAGATGTGGAGGATTGCGAATAACATGTATTTGCAATCTAAGCCGAATATCCTTCCACAACAGTCCCTACTACCCACTGCATCAAGATAGGTTTCAATCTCATCAATATGTTCAGATTGCTGAGACTGTCATTGAATGCTTTCTTGTATTTGGTCCTATCAAAAGGCAATGTTTTTATTAGTAAGTGATAATTATTAAGCACTAACATTAAACCATAAATTTTACATACATTTAGTTCTCTACAGCGGTTGTTAACAAATGTCACACCATCATGCGTCTTAGTATGACTGTGCAAAAAGAGCTGACGAGGTGTAGGTCTCATACCTATAGACTTTTCCTACATAAGAATAAAATGTTATAAGTGTTCTAGAATTTATAAAAATTTTGGTAGAGTATCCTCTATATTTAAGATATCTACTCCCTGTAGAACAAAGAAAATAACTCAACAACACAGTCATATATAGCACCAGACATTTATAGAATTATCATTCTCAATAAGAAACACATATTTTCATTCCAAATTCACACATCAAATTCAATTGAAATATAGCAAAGAAAAGAAATGGAATATAAATGTAAAGTGCAGATACTTACAAGTCTCTCTGTAGGCTCATAGTGGGTAATAAATCCTCTAGTATCTATAGAAAGACTCTCTCCCCTTGGTCCTCCACATCTGTTGGCCGAATTACGCTTTGAAATAGATATTGCCTCAGGTGATGTCCAATACTGTTGCCAATGACTTTATATTTCTTCAGAAATGTAAGGCGGTCGTACACCGACCCTGTATATCACAGCAACAAAGTCACAGTAACGTGTACTCACTCATCTCTCCCATACTCTATAGATGATTACGTCAAATTGAGAATCCCAAAAAAAATCAATCTGAAACTAAAGGAAAAAAATTCGATAAATACTTATGATGTAATAATATTTATCTAATTAATGTATAAAACTGTTAATTAAAAAGAAAATAATAATTTTTGTAGTACCTCAAACTCCTAGTAGTAAAATTCTTTTGTCGCCTAAGAGATATTCTTCTATGCATAACCCTTATGATCAAACTTCTCCTTGCATTTTGATGTGATGTTTCTTGAGCACAGTCTAGATAGAATAAACCTAATATAAAAATAAATAAATTTATACCATTTTTAAAATTTACACCTATAACTTAATTATAAACATATAATGTTTCATATATTTTCACTTAGATATTATTGACAATTTTGATGTAAGTTCTTCCATCAGGTCCCTCAACTCCAAGGCTATTGTCTCCTTAATTCGCATTGTTACCCTGATATCTATGTCAGTATAAGGGTAGTGAATGATGTAAGGGGTGGTGGATGGTGTAGTAGTAGTAGGCACGGAAGGTGAGGCCTTATCTGCAAGTGTAGTGGGTGGAGGGGAAGGAGGTGATTCAGCTTCAACTGCTACACTATGAGATGCTTCACCTATACAGGAAGTACCCCCGAATCATGGTCTGAATCTTGGTCACATCATATCTTGTCTTCTCTTTGGTGGTATATTTCAACCTGAAATTAATATTTGATTGAATTTTGTAGAAATATTACAATTTGATTTCAATATTTTATGCAATAAGTTGAAAAGGAAATAATTGATTTATTGAATATAATATTTAATTATAAACACAAATTAATCACTATCATCACTTAATTGTAAATTAAAATCATCTTCTTGTTCTGAAGAATTTAAATCAAACTCAGACTCTTCATCAAATCTCTGGCCCTCCTCATCCTGTCCAGATAAAATTTCAACATATTCATTATATGGGTCGTTCAAAGGTTCATCATCCTCATATACGACCGATGCATTTATTTCATAAGCGTCTTCCTGAAATGCTTAACTTTTAATTCTCTGTTCTCCTTTTCCATATGATTCAAAAACACTTATACGTTTAACTTTGCAAACAGCCAACCAATCTAACTTATCTTATTGTAAGTTGGGAAAAGGGGCATAATACAGCTAGATTGCTTGTATTACCAACACGAAAGGTTCAAAATGTCGAAATCTTCTTCGCTTGTTGATTTCTACTAGATTGTATTGGCTATGCACTTTTGTATCAACATTTAGAGTTGGATAAAACTAGTCACACTTAAATATCAAACTTCGCTTTATTGGTAATGTAGGCTTAATTTCAAGTATCTCAATAATTATGCCATAGTAATCCATCAATTCTCCCTGTATGCAAACTCCACTATTTATTATTGTCATGTTATGACCATGATATAATGTATGATATTTGTATCCATTAACGAAATACACCTGATATTATTAAACAGTTCACAAAGGTCCCTTCGCAAGATCACATACGAACTTGTTTTCTATTGGATTTTCTAAGGCCTACAGAAAAGAAAATATCATATTAAACAGTATAATGTCATTTGAACACTTATATCTTATATTCTTATGCTCTTTCCTCCTTAAATCGTTATAGTCGCAAAGCCCAGGTATCTATTACCGATCTCTCTTTCTTCTTTCTGGATAGTTCCTTCTAAACTCATTACTCCACCCATCAATAGAGCATCTTCCTTCCCTAACTCGGGTGAACTCAAGTGAAGGGTCTGCTAGGGCTAGGCGTTACGCTCTTACGTCCCCAGTCTTCACCTCCTCTTCTGTTGGAAGAGCTACTTCATCCCTTCGTTCCTACCTTGCTTTCTTTCTTCTTGACGTCACGGAGAAATGAATCTACTAATGACTTTCTGTCCGAGGTTTAGACCTACGCTTCTCGTTCCGCTGGACTTGATTACGCTAATTTTTGGATTCCAAAAGATTGGATTGCTAAGAAAGAAAAAAAAATTAATCAAGCCCCTAACTCCATACTCTCTATCTTGCCTTTAACCTCTTGCTAAATGCTTTCCATTTAATTCAATCATTTTAATATTTGTAAGTGAAAACTTACATATTGCTCGAACCATCATGAAAAGCTTCTTCCAACTTCTTTATTGATATCATCCTGTGATTTGTCGGGTATGAGCTCGCGTAACAATTCCTCATATAATCTAAAAACATTATTATGTATTTCAGTTATGAATAATACTAAATTTTAAAATCAAAATAATTACTTGATACTTACTGCAGAAAAGGTTAAACCTCTTGACAGTTCAATAAAACGTAACCATAGATAGCCTCAATATCTTCCTCTGTTAACATTCTTTATGTTAAACATCCATATGTTCATCTAGGATATGTGAAAATGGATAAGTTAACATTAGCATCACTAGTTCCTCCCCCATCATCATTACAAGGAACTTTTTTTCTCTTTTGTGAACATGCAGCTCAAAATAATGTGAACAAAATGTACTAGCTTTCTCCACTAAATAAGCATTACATATCGAACCTTCAACTCTAGCCTTGTTCTTCACATTTTTCTTCAAGTGATACAAATTCCTATATGAGCAAATAGGGTTATATGAATTTAGTTATGAAAACATGATATAACTTCAATTACAATCATTTTTGTTAAAATACGTACGTCTCAAATGGATACATCCAATGATGTTGAACTAGACCGGCTAGTTTAGCTTCGTGTGCTAAATGGATAGGTAGATACTCCATACAATCAAAGAAGCTTGGAGGAAATATCCCTTCTAACTTACACAAAATTACTGAAATTTTCCTTTCTAGTTTCTCCATTTCAACCAACTTAATTTCAGATGATTTTAAGCTTTTGAAAAACAAACTCAATTATATTATTACTTCCCAAACTGTATTTGGTAGCAACTCTCAAAATGTAATTGGAATTAGCCTTTGCATAAACATATGAAAATCATGACTTTTCATCCTAAATAATTTGTACTTCCTTATATCCACACACCTTGCCAAGTTTGAAACATAACCATCAAGAAACTTTAGACTTTTCAACGATTCTCACAATATTTCCTTTTGCTTTATATCCAAAGTATAACATGCTTTCGGATATTTACCAATGCGAAGATCTTTATGTAACTCATTCCTTCTATAAAAAAGTTTTAAATCAGCTCATGATTTTACATTGTCTTTTGTCCTCCCTTCAATGTTCATTATGGTATTGAACAAATTGACAAAATTATTTTTTTCAATACACATCACATCTAGATTATGACGTATCAAATTAGTTTTCCAATATGGCAAATCCCAAAAAATGCTTCGTTTTCTCTAGTCAAAGTTTCTACTAATGCTTGTATTAATTTCATCAGCTTTAAATTCTATAACTTTCAGCAAGCCTAATTCCTCAATCTCCTATAATATCTCTTCACCTGCTTTATGAGGGGGAGGAGGTGTTTGTACCATCCTATTCTTAATGAAATTTTGTTTGTTGCACCTAAATGGATGACCTAGATCAAAATTTGGTGATGCTGTCGCCTGCAACCAAATATAAAAGATTTCACTTCCGTTAAAACAAATTAATGTAGTAGCGGCAAGCGGATATCGTTCCCACGAGGAATTTCGCGATTATGAGATTACAAATTCAAACGGCACAAATAACGAAAATAAGAAAAGAAAAAAGGGGGGTTGTTGTTCACTTACGGCAATAACAATAAAATTGCAAAGGAAAATCGCAAATTGAAATATTAATTAAATCTGAAAATTCAATAGGAAAAATACCTTGGTTTCGGTCACCGATGTTACCATGCTA
>JAOSBN010128616.1:0-29993 GCA_027563595.1 Erythroxylum suave
CCAAACAATTTTTAAAACACTCCTAGCCCGTTCCAAATTACTATTTTACCCTTCCCATCGATGATGGGATGTTACACCGTGGGCCCCTAGGCCACTGTCATGGCACTTAGGATTTTGCTTATGTCATAATCACGGCCAATGAAGGCACAATCATGGCTTGTACATTTTGCTTCTGTCACCATCATGGCCCATAGGCCACAATCGTGGACTTGAATCTTCCGGGCTTCCTCCAAATCTTCTCCATTCTTCGATATCTGATCTCAATCACTAAGAAACACATCAAAGCACCTTAAATACATAAAATTTAAGCTCAATTGCATACATTAACCAATAAAACACTCGAAACACAAATATCTAACTAAATAACAAAATCACAACTAAAACATGAACTAATTATTCAATTTAACAACTAAACACATACTAAACTACCTATTAAAACATTATGCAATCTACCCCTATCAAAATCCCTATACTTAAACTTTTTTCTTATTCTCAAGCAAAGAAAAAACAAGCACAAGAAAACGTAGCCAACCCAACATATACACATATGCAATAATGGGAAAATGGCATTAAACATCACAAAACATTTTTAACTATAAACACGATCCTTCTAGTTGTTCTCACTTATTAACTTGTGAAATCTATGTCTAAGCACTTTATACTAATCAAGACCTTGACGTCAAATTCATTCACTCCTATCACTTACACTCACATATTGATAATTATTTGGGCAATTAAAATTGTAACTATCCTTAAGCGAATTTTCATAAGAAATCTTGATATTCACAAGATCAATAGGATTTATTAAACAACACATTATTTTTGTTAATTTCATTAGTATGAACCTAGCCTTTTGACATGAAGGAAAAATTTTGTGATGAATGTTCCTCAGTTACTCAACTAGGCCATATTTTTATGAAGTGACTTGGTTGAAATGTCATTATAGCGTTTTGATGCGAAGGAAAATATTTGTGATGAATGTCCCCCGGTTACTTAGCTACATCACATTATCAACTAGCTACTAGCTCTATTCATAACCTGATTTGTTTCAAAAAGGACCAATGGAATAGTTGTTTATTTAAGAATTGCACAATTTTTTTTTATATATTTTCTTGCCTACCTCATTTCTAAAGCTAATCATTCTCATGAAAAGATATTAACATTGCTACTTATTCAGTTGGCCTAAAATTATAAATGAATGTGGTAAATTCCTAGAGTGAACGAACCAACATCATATCTAAATTAATATGCATATTTAACTGAAACAACCTAGAATACTAATTTCACAAGGTAATAAATCTTTACAACCTAAAAGTCTATGTTTAAAGCTAAATCGATTCCGTTAAGTCCTAGTCATTGATACATTCACACGAATTACTTCATGCAAACCTAAACAAAACTAACAAATAATATGCAAAATTCACACTCAAATTAATACACAAAATGCATATAGTGTAACCCTGCCCACACTCGGACAACACATTGTCCTCAATGTGAGAAGGAAAAATAACATACAAGGTGGGAATCAAAATAAACTAATACAAAAACGTAGAACAAAATAAAGACATAAATGAAAAGATAAGGGTTACAATATAAGAACCTATCATGGCAATTAAGGTGGTGGTGGAGATGGTGTTGGAGACTAAATGTGGTTGGCACCTAAGATTGTTGCCCTATCTTATAATTGCTTTAAAAGGAATAAGTGAGTTAGCAATCCAAATCATTAAAAACTTATTTTTAGAATTTAAAACAAATCTAACTATGCATCAATTTCAATCTAACTACCAAACATGCTTAGTTATGATCATTAGGTTGACCTTGCATCCTTCAAAACTAGGCCAAGATCAATTATGACTTGCTTGCTTCCATCCTTATTGCTTAATTTTATCTTGATAACTTATAAATAAGCTATAAATTGTAAAATAATCAGAAAGATAATATTGTTAAAATTAAGGAAACCAATTAAGTTCAGTAATGTCCTTTTTACTAACATACTGTCAATAAAATAGGAAATAACAAAACTTCTTGAATCTTTTATTGAATCCATTAGTTTTCTATATAAGAGGGTGAGTTGTTCTTCTTCTCTTGAGTAACCTTTGTCTCCTCTTCTGCTTTGACTATATTAAAAGAGACTTTCATATCTACTTCAAACTTTATTTCTGTTGTCATATGTTATTCATAATCTTGCTCTTTTAAAGATTCGACCACATAAATTTTCTTGAATAAGGGTGGAGGAGTGATGAGTGTAAATTGCATCTTGTTTTAAGGTATAGTTTGATATGTGTTTAGTTGTTAATTCGATCATTTAATATATGTTTAGGTTAGAATTGTGTTAGTTTGTTAATTATTTTTGTTTTAAGTGTTTTAAGGGCTAGTACAAGCTTTTGAGCTTAAATATTAAGTTTTTAAGGTACCTTGATGTATTTGCAAGTGTTTCAGGGCCAATATTGAAGAATGGAGGAGTTTCGAAAGGCATTCGGACTGAGATAATAGTTTTGTCATAGATTCTCCAGGAATGGCCCACGATATTGACCTATATGCCACGATTATAACAACAGGCTCAGATGTGAGCCACGATCGTGGCTTGTATTAGGCAGATGCGTAAAAACTTATGAAATTAATGTTTTAAGGGATTTTTAGACCTTTCAGGCCTTAAAAATGCCCTAGGGTTACCTGAAACATAAGAGACTATTTAAGGAACATCAACAGAAGAAATAAGATAGCTTTCGTGTAGCCACTTTTGGAAATCTTAAGAGAGAAAGAGGAAAAGAAAGTGAGGAGGAAAAAGAAGACATAGTCTGGCTGTGCTTCCTAGGTTAGGAGGTTTTCTTGATGTTGCTCCCTTCCCCAATCAGCCATTCTAAGTTTCTATTTCATTTTTGTTTTAATTATATTCATGTATAAAGTTGGGATGGATTGTATGATGATAGATGGTAGAATGTTGATGATGTTCTATTTCTTCTTTAAGATTTTATTTTGATTTAATGATAATTTAATTGATTGTGTTTATTAGATGAATGTCATGATTTGATTGCGTCTTTGCATAATTTGGTAACAAATTCAGACAGTGAATTGAATGAAAAATGATCAAATTGGATTAATGGGAGTTAGACAATCTAATAGAAGCCACGAAAAATCATATTGGTAATTGTGTGGACAAAGATCTCGTGTGATATTCTGATAGTTTATTAGAGTGCGTAATATCTAATTAGGGTTTTGGATAATTTGTGAATTGGGAGATTACAAATTTCATAATCCAATTAGGGTTTTAAAATTAAGGTTAATGGTTATAACTCGAGAGAGAGTAATCAACCCTAGGATCATCTAGAACCAACACCCATTATCAAATAATCAGCTCGGATAGCGTTAATGATTGGTTGAATTCTATTGTGCGTGCTTGTTATTCAATTGTTAATTCTTTCATGTTTATTTTCTAAATTAGTTAGTTGAACTAAATTCTCGTATTTACTTCCCATTAATTTATTTAATTTTAGTTTCATATTTTTTCAGCTTTAGATTTTTAGGATTATATCAATCCCCCTCCTCATGGGATCAATACCTCTTATACTACAATCTCGACCCGTGTGCTTGTGGTATTAAAGGGCTTGTAAATTTTAAAGCTCGAATGACACGATCAAGTTTTTGGAATCGTTACCAAGGAAGGTGTAGAATAGTTTTGTTCCTTAGTTTAAAGTGTTTTATTTAGATTTAAGTTTTTCTATTTTCCCTTTTTTAAGTGCGCTTGTGCTCCTACATGAACACAAGAGTTGAAAGAAGTTTGAGTCGCATAGTTGAAACTATACAACTTGATATAATTCGTCTAGAAAGTTTAATTAGAAGACCTCGACATGAAGAAGAAGAAGAAACCACAAAAGAAACAATGGTTGAGGAGTTTCAGCAAGAGTTAGATCAAGGACCAAACTAAGGGCATCAACTGAGAACTGTTATGGACTTCATGAGCCCAGGCTTCAATGCAGTCAATGAAGATGTAGCTAAGCCACCCGTGCAAGTTCTTTGAAATCAAACTAGTCCTTCTAAATATGCTTTAACAAAATGTGCAATTATATAGATTAATGAATGAAGACCCAAATGCATATATTGTCAATTTCCTTGAAATCTGTGATACCTTCCATTATCATTAAATGCCGGAGGATGTTGTAAGAATTAGACTGTTCCCTATTACCTTAAGGGATAAAGCAAAAGTCTTGTACCATTCCCTCAACTCGAATAATGTCACCACTTAGGACCAATTAGTTAATGCCTTCTTAGACAAGTAATTTCCCCTACCAAGACTATGAAGATTATCAAAAAGATCTTAAACATTCAACAAGGTGATGTGGAATCGACTTATAAAGCATGGGAATGATATAAAGACTTACAAAGAAAATGCCCACTCCATAACCTCCGTAAAGAATTTCTTTTGCAAACGTTCTATAATGTCATAACCCTACAATTGAGAGATAGTTGTTTATGGACGAACGAGTAGAGTAGACAACCCATAAATCTTTGTAAGAAAAAAGGAGTTGTAGCCGTCGATCAAATGACATAAATGCATGTTAAAATTGATAATTTAACTTGACAACTAAACAACATAAAGGCTTTATCCTCAAACACAGTAAAAGTTGTTCAATTGAAGTGTGAGCTTTGTGGATAGATGGATCATGATACATTCGATTGGTTCTTGATGAAGGATAATAAATCAGATCAAAGAAACTACATAGGAACTTAATACAGTCAAGGAAGGGGAAATAATCTTTACTCTATCATATACAACCCTGGGTGGAAAAATCACCCAAACGTCTATTGATCAAGTAACGCTAGAGGACAGTTTAGACATCAAAGACCACCAAGCTTCTAGCAAGACAAACCAAGTTCAATGCAATCCAAATTGGAAAAAATTTTAGATAAAATTGGAGGTATGGAGGTGCACATAAAAGACTTGAAGGCAATTTCAAGCAAGTTAAAAAGAATCACACCTCCTTAATACATAACCTAGAGGTCAAAGTAGGTCAATTGGCAGAAGCAATAGTGATGCAAAATCTAGGAACTCTTCTAAGTACCACGGAGTCCAATTTAAAAGAACGAATTATGGTCGTTATATCACCCTCTAAGGAGGAATCGCACCAAGTTGAGGACAATGAAGGGAAGGACAAGAATAAGGTTGATAAGAATGTTTTTCAAAGTGAATCTAAATTACAAACAACCCAGAAGGATCAACGTAAAAATCCCTACCCTATTTTAGAATAATGAAAGCCAAACCCATTCAAGGAAAAGGGATGGTAGAGGTGCAAGAGAATAAGGAAGGATCTCTATTTGCAAGGAATAATTTGCCTAAGATTAAAAAGTACCAACCCTAGATTCCATTCCCGACCAAAGACATAAGGAAATCTAAGGAAGTTGAACTTAAAGAAGTTGTAGACATGATCAAGCAACTAGAAGCAAGACATACACTGATGGAATCAATAAGGGGAAAGGTTGAAAAAGAAATTAAGGAAGAAAAGAAATTAATGACACCACAAAAGAACGAGGATCCAGGGGATTTTTATATCCCCTTCATTATTAAGGGTATCAAAACAGAGAGAGCCTTCGTCGATTTGGAAGCAGCCCTAAAAATGATGTTGTATTTTGTATTTCAAAAATTACGGTTCAATGAGATAATGCCTACAAGATACTGGAAAAAACTGTAGATAAATCATTTCATCTTCTGAAGGGTATCATACGTGATGTATACGTCCAAGCGGAAAAGTTTACTTTTCTCTTGAACTTTTGTATACTAGACATAGAAGAAGATGCAAAATCCCCAATTATCCTCATATGACCATTTTTGGGCACTGCTCGATCAATTATTGATGTAGATGGGGTTAGCTGAATCTAAGGGTAGGAGAGGAAAAGGTGTCTTTCACCATAACCAAGAATGAAAAAAATCCTCTCCAACCTATCATGAAGGAAACGAAATTTGGTGGAGAAAAAGAGAAGAATGATGTTCAAATTAAAGTGTTCCCTGGAAAAGAATAAATCTTCCAAAAGAAGGGAATAAAAGAATTGGGAATACGAAGGAGGTAGCATAAGTAACCAGGTGGCATTAGTACATTTCATCATATTAAAAACCTAGTCACCACCTAAGAATT
The DNA here is from genome assembly GCA_027563595.1 of Erythroxylum suave. NCBI lineage: Eukaryota > Viridiplantae > Streptophyta > Magnoliopsida > Malpighiales > Erythroxylaceae > Erythroxylum > Erythroxylum suave. Next base: position 6,129 of record JAOSBN010128616.1, read on the forward strand.
TTCTAAAACCACCTTCAGAAAAGAAGAGCGTCAAGCTAACGATGTTAAAAGAAGCGTCACATGGGAGGCAACCCATGGTTTTTAAACTACCAATTAGTTTCTTGATTTTAGATAGTTGAATTATGTAGTTAGGTTATTCCGTTTCCAAATAAATATGATAGAAGAGTAGGGCATTAGTTTTGATAAAGATGATCGAGAAGGAAAGTATAATAAGGTGATAGCGCTAAAAAGAAGTTAGGAAAGGATCTCGAGTAGTGTTTCTAAGGCTAGAACACAAAAAATCAGAAATGGTGAAATTATTGCAGGCCACGATCATAGCCTGTGGAAGGGCATTATGGGCAAGCATTTTTAAGTATTTTTCTTACAGATTTACCCTCCCCTCACGTTTATATATTCGTTTGTAACCTTATTGTTTCATTCACTTCCATTTTAATCCATTTGAACTTTATCTCTTTAAGTTTAAAACCTTCAAACACTCCCCTAACTTGTTAACTGTAAATTGCATCATGTTTGAAGGCATAGTTTAATATGTGTTTAGCCGTTAATTCAACCATTTAATATATGTTTAAGTTAGAATTGTGATGGTTTGTTAATTATTTATTTTTTAAAGTGTTTTATGAGTTAGTACAAGTCTTTGAGCTTAAATATTATGTTTTTTAGGTATCTTGATATGTTTGCTAGTGTTTCATGGTCAAAATCAGAGAGAGAAAGAGTTTCAGAGGGAATTTAGGCCACAATTATGGCAGAAACTCTGGGAATGGGCCGCAATCGTGGCCTGCATGCCATGATCATGATAGAAGGTTCAGATGTGAGCCAAGATCGTGGCCTTCATCGAGCAGACACTTACAAACTTCATGTTTTGAGGGATTTTTTAAACCTTTTAGACCTTAAAAAAACCTTAGTGTTACCCAAAACAAAAGTTAGTATACAAAGAACACAAAGAGGCAGAGAGAAAAGGGAGCTTTACATTCAGCCACTCTTAGAAACTTTAAAGGGAAAGAAAAAGGAGAGAGAGAGATGAAGAAAAGGAAGTAGAAGTGAATCCCGAAGCCGTTACTCCCTAGATTAGGTGGTTTCTCGATACCGCTACCATCCTAATTTGTCCAACCTAAGTTCCATTTTCTCTTCATTTCCTTTTTCATTGAAATGTATAAAGTTGACATGGATTGTATAGAAACGGATTCAGGCTGTTAATAATGCTCTAAACTCTCCTTTAGGATTTTAATTTGAGTTAATGTTGATTTAGTTATTTTTATATTTATTGGTTTGGGTGTTTATGATTGCTTAATGTATTTGCATATTTTGGTAACAAATTGATGAACTAGTTAAAATTTACTAGATTAGATTAATGAGTGTTAGGAATCTAATTGAACACTTAATCAATCTAGTAGGCAGTTTCATGGAAGGAGATCTTGGGTAAGGCCTAATTGTTTATTAGAGAGTTTTAGAACTAATTAGAATTGTGGGTGATTTGTGAATTGAGAGATTACAAGTTTCATAATTCAATTAGGGTTTAAAATTTAGGGTTTAATGGTTATAATTTGAGAGAGTAATCAACCTATGATTTTCTAGAACTAACAACCCATAAACACATAAATGGCTTGATTAACTCTCTTGACGAATTTCCATTGTAACCTGTAGGACCACTCAGTTTAATTATGTTCTTTTTGAAATTTCTGCTTTACAATTCTTGAATTAATTTCTCATTTTTACTTTTTGTATTCACTTATGCAATTTTTATTTCTTTTCATTCTTTTCTTTGAGCATTAGATGACTTAGGATTAGGCTAGTATCCTCTTCGAGGGATCGACACCTCATGTACTATAATCGTGACCCGTGTGCTTACGGTATTAAAAGGCTTATAAATTTTAAAGCTCGAACGATATGATCAACTTTTTGGCGCCATTGTTAGGGAGGGTGAAGATTAGTTTATTTCTCTTAGTCTAAGGCATTTTACTTAGTCTAAAAATTTTCTTTTCTTCCCATTCTTTCCGTGTAGTTTCGGGCTCTTACATGAACACAAGAGTTATAAGAATTTTGAGTCACATAGCTGAAACTGTAGATCTTGACATTACTCATCCAAAATGTTCAATTAGTAGAGTTTAGAGTGAAGAAAAGGAAAAAACCGCAAAAGCAACAATAGCTGAGGAGTTTTAACAAGAGTTACATCAAAGAGCAAACCAAAGGCATCAACCGAGAACCCTTATGGACTTCATGAGATCGGGCTTCAATGCAACTAATCAAGGTGTAGGTAGGCCACCCATATAAGTAACTTCTTTTGAAATCAAACTAGCTCTCCTAAATATGCTTCAACAAAATTTGCAATTTTATGGATTAACGAATGAAGACCTAAATGCACATATTGTTAATTTCCTTGAAATTTGCAATACCTTCTGTTATCATCAAATGTCAGAGGACACTGTAAGAATTAAGGTCTTCCCTTTTAACTTAAAGGCTAGAGCAAAAACTTGGTACCCTCACCCCGAATAATGTCACCATTTGGGACCAATTAATTCATGCTTTCCAAAACTACGAAGATTATCAAAGAGATCACAAACTTTCAACAGGGTGATGGGTTATCGATTTATGAAGCATGGAAACAATAGAAAGACTTGCAAGGAAAATGTCCACATAATAACCTTCCTAAATAATTTCTTTTGCAAATGTTCTATAACAGAGTAACCCCACACACGAGAGGCATAACTAATGCGGCTTCAAGGAGATCACTTATAAGGAAAATGGTAGATGAAGCAGAAGAGTTGTTAAAACAAATAACAAATAATAGTTGTTTATAGTGAAATGATTGGAGTAGACAACCCATAAATCTCTGTGACAAAAAGGTATTGTAGCTATCAATTAAATGACAAAAATATAGCCAAAATTTATAATTTAATTCGACAGCTAAGCAACATGAAGGCTTTATCCTTAAATAAAGTAAAAGTTGCTCAGCTAAAGTATAAGCTCTGTGTACAAAAGGACCATGATACAGTCGATTGCTTCTTGATGAAAGATAATGGACTGGAGCAAGTAAACTATATGGGAACTCGATATGTTCGAGGACCACAAGGATTCTAATAAGATAACTAAGTTCAAAAGAATCTAAACTAGATAAAATTTTATACAAGCTTGGAACTCTAGATGATGCTCAAAAGAGTCTGGAAGGTAGATTCAAACAAGTATAAAGAATCATGCCTCTTTGATCCATAATCTAGAGGTCCAAGTAAACCAATTTTTAAACTCTTTCTCTACGTAAAATGTGGTAATTCTCTTTAGCACTTCGAGAAAAAAACCAAGGAAGCAACTAAAGGCTATTACACTTCGAAGTGGAAATTGAACCACCCATAAAGACAATAGAGAAGCACGTCCATCCTGTTGAGAAAAATCAAGAAAAAGAGAAAGAAGTGAATATGAGTGAATACCCCTTTATGTTGCTCCTTTACCATATCAACCCAAGATTTGAAGTAAATCACTTGTTAGTATAGAAATCACGTATAATATGCAAAATACACAAGAAGGGGGGTTGAATTGTGTTAAATCGTCTAAGATATGAATCTTTAAAATATTCTTGTTTTTCTTAACAAATTCAGATGATTACAAGATCAAACAGTGCACTTAATTTGATGAGTAATGCAATAGGAAAAATTAGTATCTATTCTTCTAAGAACAAGAAAATTAAAAAGGTAAGACTTATAGAATATGACACTGTGATTTATGCTGGTTCACCCTTAAGCTTGGGCCACGTCCAGGCCTCATAGTTCATCTGAGATTTCACTATCTTCTTCAACATTACAAGTATTATTTCTACACTTGCAGAGTCTCTTCAGGTCTCTTTCACAAAGTATTCTTTATCTATTTCCTTATCCTCTTCAGGCTCTAGCTTTTCTTTCACTATAAAAGATATTGTTTAGGCTTCAACACTCACGTTATTGATGTAATCGCTCCCTTTCTTTCTTTCTTTTCTCTCAGAATATTTTTCACAACATGAGCACTTGAGCACAGAATTTCTCTAAGTATTTTTTTGAATTCATAATTCTTATTGAAGTCTATGACTACAACTAATATTTATAACCAACAGTCTTCTTAAGAAATCTGCTTATAGAGTCTTCTAAAGTCTTTTATTAGTTGAGTCTTGTAACCAACTCCAACTAACTGATGGTCTATCACATTCTTAAATTACATTGACTTGTTTAGATTCGTATGCTTCATCTGGTGTCTTAAACTTGATCCCTTCATCTAATCCATGTTAGATGCTTTGTCTTATTCAGCTTTAACTCAAGTGTATCATCTTGATTTGATGATTTGTGCCACTTATATTTATCTGTGCACTTAAAAAATTCATTAAAACAATTTACACACTTCTATTATTATTATTATTTGACTTCATCAAAATCAATAGAAGAAGTGAAGTCTACTCGACTTAACAATCTCCCCCTTTTTGATAATATCAAATAATCATAATATTATAATATAAGAATAATATTAGGATAAATAAATCATTATCCAGAAATTATCTAATTTTATAATTCTCCTTTCTACTTTTCTCCCCCTATTTGTTATTAATAAAAAAGATAGTTTATTTTAGACGCTTCAAAATTTCAGAAAACATTTGTTGAAGATCAGTGCAGATTGTCTTGAGGTCTTCTTCTATAGAAACCTATAAAAGTGCTAATTCCTTATGAAGATCACCCACTACATCACCTAGTTCATCAACCTTAGTATTAATTTCCTTAATATTTTTAGCTAAAGCTTCCTGAACTTCTATCTACTTGTGACTAGCTTCAGTCCATTCGATGAAATTCTTCAAGAGCTTCGAATTGACGGTGGCATCTTATAGCATTTCACTAAGTGGATGAATATGTTCAAAGACAGATGGTTTTCTAGGTGAATCGTCTATTCTATAATTTTAATTGAGGGTATTTTGAAAGGTTGTTTTTCGTCAGGGATATCAAGATCATCAGGTCTGGGTAATTTGTAAATCAGTTGCCTTAGAAGGTGTAAAATAGTTTTAAATGAAGGAATGAAACCTAAGGGTTTGAAATGAATGAGCAAATGCACAAAGGTTTCTAATGTTAAAATCGACACCTTCAATTATGATACTTTCATACCTTCCCTCTGATATTGTGCCAACTATCTTGAAGCTTTCATTTGTAGTAGATGCTCTAAAATTACTTCTTGATTCCCTTGATATATGATGTGATATATAGACACTTATAGGTTAAGCTGCATGACATACATCGTCTATGTTCTTCTTTCCTTTTTCTTTGTTGACTACTGGTGCTGGACTTCTAGGTTGTACAACTAGTACAATGTTAATTATTGTTCTGCTTGTCACTGGATAGATTGTATAAGTATTTTTCATAATCTTTGATGGATATGGTTCTACCTTTTTGTCTCATAGAATACTATATAGTCTTTGTTCTTCAGGACTTAGAAGATGTATCGTCTAATCATTTACTGTTATATGAACCTTGCTTTCCTTCTTCTCTGGAATCGTCTTGGCTTGTATTGACTTATTAGACGATTGCTCAATCTTTACCTTTGCTGATATTTTTTTGGACGATCGACATTTTACTTGTTTTTCAGACGGAACATTTCCTTTCCTGCTTTGTCTTACTAAAACCTCCCCCTTAGACTGTGTTTTGATCTGAAATCTTCATCTGCTTCGGCTTCAGTCTTGATCCCTATTTTGTGAATATTAAAGGCATTGATAACACTCTTAATATCCAATTTTACTATGTTTCCTCTATCAAGTAGGATTCCAGATGCTTTGTAACAGCATAACGTAAGGTAAAGAACCACTCTTCAAATGATAATCCTCCATAGCCTTTATCATGTACTTCAGAATAAAAAATGGAAAATTAACATAATGGTGAGTGAGTAGATGAAACAGACAATGTTCATCATTCATTGTCACCACGTCCTTTGATCTTGCTCTCGGTAGGATACAATGGAGAAGAAGTGAGTGAAGAACCTTAGCGTTTGGAATGAGGGTTGAAAACTTCTTGACTCCAGGATTACTGAATCCATATAGTTGTCAATTGATGTTGGCATCGTCTATATGACTTTGAGTGATCCAATCTGTATTGTTGAACAATTATGCTCCTTCATTTGGACACCCAATAGCCTCTATAATGGAATCTTGTGCAATTATTACTGATAACCCATCTACCATCGAAACCAAGGTGTTGTCTACCACCTTCACATTCTTCCAAAACTCATATATTTCATTTAGATACATCGGCTCTCAGATATTGAAGAAGTTCTTCCATTTAACTGCTTCAATCTCAGGTTCGATATTTAGCTAAGCATTCTTTAAGGAAGCTAAATCAACGAATCTTCCATAGACAATAAATTTCGGCATTTTCTAATATGTAAAAGATAAACACTAAACAAAGAAATGTATTTCACTTTAAGAAGCGAGGTTAGTATATATAGAAAATATTAAGAGAAAGATATGAAATGAAATGAGAAGAGTTTGATGTTTAGAATAGAGCATTGGATCATCTTTTTTTAGAGAACTTTGAACAAGTCGAATTCAAAGTTTTTCATGAAAATTCTAGAGTGTGAACTGTTTCAGATATTGCTTTTTATATACACTCTTGAAAAGTTCCCATTTCTATCTGAAACCTTACGACATTTCAGTTTCTTCAGGACGAATCATCTGGATCATGGAGTTTAGGCGAATGGTCATTTAAGATCACCATATTCAAATTTCACCTGATTTCCTTGACTTTGTCTTCAGTTAAGGGTTTGGTAAAGATATCTGCCGATTGATGATTCGTCTCAACAAATTGTAGATTGATGATTCCTCTCTATACATAGTCTTTTATAAAATGGTGTCTAACTTCAATATACTTTGCCCTTAAGTGTTGTATTGGATTCTTTGAGAGATTGATAGAACTTGTAATGTCACAGAGGATTGGAATCTGATCTTCTTAGATAGAATAATCCTCTAACTAATACTTTATCTATAATATCTATGAACAACAGCTTGCAGCTAATATGTATTCAACTTCTGCAGTAGATAAAGCAATTGAACTTTGTCTCTTACTTGACTAAGAAATTAGATTATGATCAAGAAAGTGACAACCTCCACTTGTACTCTTTCTATCAATCCTATCTCCAGCATAATCAGCATCACAGTAACCAATTAACCTGAAATCTTTACCTTTCTCATACATTAAGCAAAGATCAATAGAACCTGTCAAGTATCTTAATATTCTTTTTATAGAAATATAATGAGATTCTCTAGGATCTGCTTGAAATCTTAAACACTAACAAACACTAAACATTATATCAGGTCTGCTTGTAGTTAGGTAAAGCAAAGAATTAATAATTTCTATAAAAAGAGTTTGATCAATCTTCTTACCAACTTCCTCTTTAGTTAAGACGATTGAAGGATGCATAGGAGTTGACATTGGTTTAACATTTTCCATTTTATATTTGATTAAAAGTCCTTTGATATACTTTTGTTGATGAGTAAAAATCTTTTCTTCAGTTTGTTTAATTTGTAAACCAAGAAAGAACTTTAATTCATCCATCATACTCATTTCAAATTCACTTTGCATAAGATTTTCAAACTTTTAACATAATTTTTTAGAAGTTGCACCAAAGATGATATCGTCCACTTACATTTGTAAAATGATAAAATTATTTTTAATATTTTTTGAAATAATATTTTATCTACTTGACCTCTAATAAAGTCATTTTTAATCAAAAACCAACTCAGACGATAATACCATGCACGAGGTGTTTGTTTTAATCCATACAAAGCTTTATGAAGTTTATACATATAATCTGGTTTATCAATATCTTCAAAACCTGGGGGTTATTTTAAATAAACTTCTTCATCTATAAAACCATTCAAAAATGCACTTTTCACATCCATTTGAAGCAGTTTTATATTATGATGAACAGCCTACGCAAGTAAGATCCTAATAGCTTCTAGTCTTCTTATTGATTATAGCCTTGAGCTACTAATCTAGCTTTATTATAAGTTACTTTTCCTAATTCATCTAGTTTATTTTTTAATACCCATCTAGTTCCTATAATAGATTTATTGGATGGTTCAGGGATTAGAGACCAAACTTTATTCCTTTTAAATTGATTTAACTCCTCTTACATAGCTAAAATCCAAGTTTTGTCTTGAAGAGCTTCATTAATTTTCTTAGGTTCTAATTCGGAAACAAATGCTACATTGGCCTCTCTTCTAAACTTAGATCTAGTTCTCACTCCTTCTGATGTTTCTCCTGTAATCAATGTTTTTGGGTGAGAAGATTTATATTTCCATTCTTTTCTTAAGCTAATATTTTCAAAATTATTTATTACTTTATCAGATGGATTGTCTGGTGGTGAATTATATAGGTTATTAACTAAGGGAGTAGATAGAGTTTCATCATCAAAATTGTTTCTTTTATCTAGATGAGAATCATCATTAAATTTTACATTCATAGATTCTTCAATAGACTTAGAAATAAGAATATAAACTCTATAAGCTTTAGAAATAATTGAATAACCTAGAAAAATTATTGAATTTATCTTAGAATCAAATTTATCCAATTTTTCTTTTGTATTCAAAATAGTGCATTTGCAACCAAAAGGATGAAAGTAAAAAATATTTGGCTTTCTTTCCTTCCGTAATTCATAAGGAGTTTTATTTAAAATAGGTCGCAAAAATACTCTATTTTGAATATAACAAGCTATATTTATAGCATCTGACTAGAAGTACTTAGGAAGATTCATTTCACATAGAGTAGTCCTTGCCATTTCCGGAATCGTCATGTTCTTTCTCTCTACAACTCCATTTTGTTGAGGAGTTTTAGGGGAAAAACAATTATGGAAAATTACATTCTCTTTAGAAAACATTTTGAAATTTTCATTTTCAAATTCTCCACCATGATCACTCTTAATTCCAGTAATAGAAATTACTTTTTCCTTTTGTAACTTTTTGGATAAAACTTTAAAGCATTTAAGAAATTCGTCTTTATGTGATAAAAACAATATCCAACAAAATCTAGTAAAGTCATCAATAATTACGAGACTATACTTCTTTCCATCAAGACTTGCTATTTTGGTTAGACCATACAGATCTATATATAACAGCTCTAGAATTCTAGACGAAGCTACAATATTTTTAGAAGAAAAAATTGTTTTAACTTATTTTCCTTTCTAACAACTTTCACAAAAGAAATCTTTGTTTATCTTTGGTAAACCTCTTACCAAATCATGTCTAACTAATTTGGAAATATGTTTAAAGCTAACATGACCTAGCTTTTTGTGTCAAATTAGTTTTTCATCATCTTTTGATGTAAACACATGAAATATTTTGACTTTTCAAATCGTCTAAGTTAATTTTATAAACATTATTTCGTCTCTTAGCAGAAAAGAATATGGAACCTTCCATTTTTTTTTACTATACAAGAATTTTGATTAAAGGATACTTCAAATCCATAATCACATAATTAACTTACACTGATTAGATTATGCTTTAGGCCATCAACTAGCAAAAAATTATCAATAAATGAAAGGGAATCTTTACCAATTTTGTCAATCCTAATTATTTTGCCCTGCTTGTTATCTCCAAAAGCTACTGATCCTCCTTGCTTATATTAGAGGTCTAGAAAGATAGACCTTCTGCCTGTCATGTGCCGCAAGCAGCCACTGTCCAAATACTATTGGTGGTGGTTGCTTCTTCCCAGTAAGGAGATCTGCATATATTACATCCTTTTTAGGTAACCATATTTTCTTGGGTTCTTTAGGGTTAGTCTTATAATTTTTCTTTGAAAAATAAGAGTACTGTTTCTTTGTCTTTCTATTAGGAACAAAATTCCTATTATGAACATTACTATTGTGAATAGTATTTCTATTATTAAAGCTTAAACCGCTTTTAGCATTTAGATGTCTATAACTTCCAATCATGCCATTCCTCCTTTTTATACTTTCTGTAAATTTTGATAAATCTGTTGAAAGACTATTAATCCTTTATTTAGTTGATTAATTTCCTTAGATCTATCTATAGCTACTTTCTTTTTCATATCATTTACTTGTTTCTTAAGGCAGGCATTTTCTTCTTCTAAGAGTTTTGTGTTCTTTAAATTTTCAAAAAAAAAATTCAATAACCTACATTGTTTTAAGATAATATGTGAATCTTCTAACAATTCTAAATAAGCATCCTGAATATCATTAAAGTCAAAAATTACCTCATCATTGCTTTCCCCTTCAATTACCAAGCACATATGTGCTTGTTTTGTTGTTTCTGTGTCAGATTCAGATTTAGACGAATCCAAATCTTCTCATGTTGCCATCATGCTCTTTTTGTTTTCTTGACTTTTCTTTTGTTTTCTTTTGAGCAACGGACATTCAGACTTGTAATGTCCTGGTTTATTACAGTCATAGCAGACGATAAAACTTTTCTCATTCTTTGAATTGTCTTTGCTATTCTTTTTGAAAGACAAGTCTTTATTTCCCCTTGATTTCTTTTTCCACACCCTTCTAATCTTTCTTGAAATGAAAGATAACTTATCTTCATCTTCACTTGAATCTTGATCAGATTCACTAGCATCATCCTTCTTGATTTCTTCAATCTTTAATGCTTTTGAAGATGTGCTTCTATTTTTCTGCATCTTCTGATTCTTCTGACCAGCCTTGAATGTAATAGATTTATCCCTTCTGGGTTTATCTTCTGCATCAAGCTCTACTTTATGGCTTTTCAGCAAACCAAGCAATTCGTCTAGCTTCAGCTTGCTTAAATCCTTGGCTTCTTGTATTGTTGTTACTTTAGGTCTCCATCTTTTTGGAAGACTTCCGAGAATCTTTTTGATATGATCTTAACAGTAGTAGATTCTCCTCAGAGCATTAATTCCATTGATAATTGTTTGGACTCGTTGAAACATCTGATTAATAGACTCATCGTCTTTCATCTTAAACAGCTCATACTGATGAACAAGAATACCAATCTTGGATTCTTTCACCTGGTTTATGCCTTCATGTGTAATGGCTACTGTGTCCCATATTTCCTTTGCAAATTCGCATCCATGAACCTTATCATATTCACTTTTACTTAGAGCACAACTTAAAAAGAACTTGGCCTTTGAGTTTAATTGAAAGTGAGTTTTCTGATCAACCGACCATTGGTTACGAAAGATATTTTTCCCTTCGTTTTCTATTCGGAAATGTGGACCATGTTCAATGATATCCCAAAGATTAATGTGTGTGGATTCTATGAAGAGCCACATCCTGTCTTACCAATAACGATAATCTTCACCATTGAAAGTAGGGGGTCTTGAGAACGAGGCACCTTCTGTTATAAAAACATGTGATTCAGCCATGGATCTTTATCTTCACTTTGTAAGAGTGTTTCTTGGAAACTTGCTCTGATACTAACTAAAGTAAATCACTTGTCAATATAGAAATCACGTATAATATGCAAAATACACAAGAAGGGGGGTTGAATTGTGTTAAATCGTCTAAGATATGAATCTTTAAAATCTTCTTGATTTTCTTGACAAATTCACATGATTACAAGATTAAACAATGCAGTTAATTTGATGAGTAATGCAATAGTGGAAATTAGTATCTATTCTTTTAACAACAAAAAAATTAAAAAGGTAAGAGTTAGAGAATATGACACCACGATTTATACTAGGTCACCCTTAACCTTGGGCTACGTCCAGTCCTCAGAGTTCGTCTGAGATTTCACTATCTCCTTTAACGTTATAAGTATTATTTCTACAATTGCAGAGCCTCTTCAAATCTCTTTCACAAAGTATTCTTTATCTGCTTCTTTAGCCTCTTCAGGCTCTAGCCTTTCTTTCACTCGAAAAGATATTGTTTGAGCTTCCACATTCATGTTACAAATATATTTGCTCTCTTTCTTTCTTTCTTTCTTTTCTCTTAGAATATTTTTCATAGTATGAGCACTTGAGCAAAGAATTTCTCTAAGTATTTTTATACATTCAGGATTCTTATTGAAGTATACGACTACAACTAATATTTATAACCTAAATCTCCAATGTTCTTGTTGAGAAATCTGCTTGTAAAGTCTTCTAAGGTTTGTTATTAATTGAATCTTGTAACCAACTCCAACTAACTAATGTTCTTGCACATTATTCAATTACATTGACTTGCTTAGATTCATATGCTTTACCTGGTATCTTAGACTTGATCACTTCGTCTGATCTATCTTAGACGCTTTGTCTTATTCAGCTTTTACTTAAGTGTTGTCTTGATTTTATGATTTGTGCCACTTATATTTATCTGCGCACTTAAAAAATTCATCAAACAGTTCACACACTTCTATTATTATTATTATTATTTGGCTTTCATCAAAATCAATAGAAGCAGGGAAGTCTTCTTAACTTAACAAGATTCCTTTTCCTCAATGATTACAAAAGAAGAAGCTAAATGTGCAATTTACAAAATTCGTTGAGAAATTAAAGATGTTACAGATAAATCTCTCGTTTGTAGAGGCTTTGGAACATATGCCTAAATATTTAAAATTTTTAAAGGATATATTATTAAAGAAGCATACTTGGGAAGATAACCAGACGATAGCTCTAATTAGCACTTACAATTCCATATTCCCTAGCCAGATGCCATTTAAATTGAAGGATCCAGGGAGTTCCACAATACCATTTGTCATTGGTGAATTTGAGTTCACAAAGTGCTTGTGCGACTTAGGAGCAAGTAGTAATCTTATGCCTTTATCAATATTCATGAAGTTAGGGTTAGGTGACGTCAAGTCAATGTCAATGTTAATTCAGCTGGCTAATCAATCTATTAAAAGATTATTTAGAATAGTGGAAGACCTTCTGATGCAAGTGGACAAGTTCACTATTCCTATAGATTTTGTGGTTCTTGATTTTGAAGAAGATAAGAATTGTCCACTGATCATTGGTTGACCATTTATAAATATAGAGAAAGCTATAATTGACCTTCACAAATGGAAATTAACACTTTGAATAAACGAAGATCAGATCAAATTTAATATGAATAAGGCCTTAAGGAATCTAGTAGCAAGCAATATGTGCATGATGGTTGAAATTATGGATCAAAATTTGCAAGAACAAGTTGAGAGTTGCATCGCAGAAGTACAATTAGTAGAAGTAGAGACAAATAATGGATGTGAGAAACTTGAGTCCAAAGGAGATGATGAGAAGGATGAGTCAGATGTTCAAACACATCAAGATAAATTAGTCTAGACTGAAGCATCCATACCACCATCTACAGAAAAGAAACCCTCATTAGAGCTTAAACCTACCTACACAATTTAGATATACCTCTGTAGGTGAAGGTCAAATGTTACCAATAATCATCTCCAGTTAATTAAATTAGAGACAAGAAAGTAATGTGGTAGCAATTGTTAAAAAACAAATGAAAGCCATCGGATGAAAATTTTCTGATATTTAAGGTATAAGCCTAAATGTTTGCTTACAATGAATAAGCCTCGAGGAAGGATGTAGAACAGTGAGGGAGCGTCAACGAATGTTGAACCTTAATATGAAGAAGGTGCTCAAGAAGAAAATAATCAAACTCTTAGATGCAAGGATAATTTATCTCTTCTCTAATAGTGAATGGGTTAGTCCAACACAATGTCTATCTAAAAAAAGTGAAATGATGATAATAAAAAGTGAGAGTGGATAAGTAATTTCAACAAGAATGGTTATAGGATGAAGAGTATGCATAGATTATCGTAAACTCAAACCTATGACTAAGACAGATCATTTCCCTCTCTCGTTCATAAAGTAGATGATAGAAAGGGTGGTTGGTCATTCGTTTTATTGCTTCTTAAATGGATATTTAGGATACAATAAAATCTTCATCCGCCCTAATGATCAAAAAAATACTACACTAACCTACCCTTATGATACCTTCACTTACAGATGGATGCCTTTTGGACTGTACAATGCCTCGGCTACGTTTCAAAGATGTATGATGCCTATCTTCGCCGATATGATTCAAGATATAATGGAGGAGTTCATGGATTATTTTTCAGTTTTTGGAGGCTCTTTTGAAATGTGTTTAACCAATTTGGACATTGTGCTTCAATGATGTGAAGAGTCACATTTACTGCTAAATTGGGAGAAATCTCACACCAAAGATTTGAAGTGAACGGAGAAAAAACATAAGTTATAGAGAAACTCTCACCACCAAGCAATGTAAAAAGTGTGTGAGAATTCTTAGGTCATGCAGGATTCAACCGTTGATTTATTAAAGACTTCTCGCAAATTGCAAGACCATTGACAAACCTATTAGCTAAGGATGTACACTTTTTACTTGATGAGAATTATATGTCTACCTTCAACAAACTAAAGAAGGCACTAACATTTGCAACTAATTCTATGACCACCAGATTGGACACATCCATTTGAGGTTATATGCGATGCAAGTGACCAAGATATAGGTTGTGTATTCGGCTAAAGGAAAGATAAAATGTAACATCTCACTTCCATAAAGTATATATCCAAAATATCTAGAGGACATTTGGGAACATAACCTGTGAAAGTGGCATGTTAGAGTAGTCACTTTCACATAATATAGCATCATATATAAAACACGAATAATCAAATTATCAACTCCTTATGCCCTTTATAAAACATAGTTACTCTGTAGTATTACACTCTATAATTCATATATACAGTATCATAAATATCTAAAAACATACTGCTCTTTTACAAAATATTCTACATAGAATGAGAAACTAAACTAAACATTCGATCTAAACTCCATAGTCTCAACTGAGCAACCTTTGAGCCATTTCTTGAGTCCAAAAATGCAATACTATACTTCTTTTAGAACATCTTAGAAGCTAAGTCTCCTCTCTCGTACCTAAAAATCAACACTGCAATTTTGATGAATTTTGTGAACTCCGTGAGTTAACAATCCTTAATGAGCTCATCCAAATCAAACCGTGAAAATAGTTCACATTTCAATTTACAATTAAATCATGTCACTTTAAATTTCAACTTGTTTCAAAAAATACATTTTATGTACAGTATTTAACATTTATATTTCAGAACAGTTCAAATAAACCATTCAAATCATATATATCAAAATGTATATGCAATGCACATGTGACTCACTTTCAATTGGTTTATTGTTATGATCTAGCACCTTTTTAAATGTTCCGTATCTGTTGTGGATACTAGTCTCATTGATAATTATCTTATATCCATTGTAGATACCAGGTTTATTTTAATACTGAGCCTATGGCTTTTTATACACATTTATGAGCTTTAAGCTCTTTTTCACTGTCCACTCTGATCACAACTACCTTTACATGATATGCATCAAATCACATATTATGTTTTCAACAATTTTCATTCATTTTAGACATAATCACTTTTCATATTCATCGGATATAAGTCCGACGTTTAACATTTTTGTTGAGAACATATATTTCTGTCAAATTTACATACAATCAGAATACTTCCAAGACATTCCCAATTGTCAAACTCTTTGGACCATCAATGTCTGTAATTATCACATTCATATAAGTATCAGTTCAATAACTAAAGTGTAAGCAAATACAATCATCATATTAACCCTAACTTCTCCTTGTTACACGATCATCAACTTTCAAGAAGGAAAGATTAGGTTTTCTTAGTAAGAAGATGAAGAGATAACAAGAATCTTGAAGTGGCTAACGTAGGATAAAAAGAACTCAACATGATGAGGGTTAGAGTGAGATGGTCGTGAGTGAAGAAGAGAGAAAATGAAGAAGATGAAAGCTTGTAATAAAATTAGAGACAATGAAGAAGTTCTTTCAAATGAATATTTCATGGGATGGGTATAAAAGCAAGGTGAAAAATGCTTAGAAAGTCTTATGACACTTACCACTCAATTAACAAATGCTAATGTCTTTAATTATTGTATCTCATTTCGTTAATAACTACACAATTTTTCCTATAATATCTAAACCAATTATCACTCAATTTTCTATGTCATTTGTCAATAAATCCTACTACCACTTGTCAATTATTTCTACTACCATTTATCACTTATTTCTACTATCACAAACCAATTTTTCTTGCCACTTGACATTTTTTCTAGTCCAAAAATATACTCAAATTTATAAATCTCTCTTTTATAACAAATAAATTTTAAATCACCAATTATAATTCATCAACCAATTTTCAATACATAAAAATTCACAATTAACATCATAGCTATTTTAAATCATTCATAACTTGGAAAATGTCAATTGAGTGCATATATAGTTTATGCAATATGTACAATCAATGTTCCCCTATGTGTATGCTTATGCTAGTGATATGCATGTAAATGCAATGCACCTCATAATTTACTCAATTCTACCTCTCATGTACAATGGTCTAGGACCTTATGTCCTAATCCTTAGTAAGGAAAATAGGATATTAAATAAAATGTTGCATGTGATCTACTATGCCAGTAAGACTCTTGTAGGACCTTAGCTTAACTATACCACCATAAAGAAGGAATTACTTACCGTAATGTACGCATGTGATAAATTTCGACCATACCTCCTAGGATTAAGGGTAATCGTAGTCACCAATCACATGATGTTAAAATATCTTTTTAACAAAAAGGATGCAAAATCAAGGCTCATTCGATGGGTACTACTCTTACAGGAATTTGATATAGAAGTGAGAGATAAAAACGGAATGGGAAATGTGGTTGCATATCACTTATCAAGATTGGAAAGAGGGGAATGTAAACCAACCAAAGATATCAATGAAAGTTTCCATAATGAAACCCTAATTTTGTTTGAAAGTTTGGCTACACTAAGGTTTGCTGATATCTCAAATTATGTTGCCGATAGTAAGCTTTCTTCTCATTTGTCTTATCAAAAAAGAAAGAGATTTCTATATAGGTGCACCCGATATCTATGAGATGAGCCAATGTTATATAGAACATGCGCTGATAGGTTAATGGGACGATGTGTTCTAAAGGAAGAAATGTTAGATATCTTAAAGCAATGTCATGAAGGTTAACATGTTAGTCATTATGGAGCTTAAAAAAATGACAACTTGGATACTCAAAAGTTGATTTTATTGGCCACAATTGTTTAAGGATGGTCAGATTTTTGTGGCACAGTGCGATTGATTTCAGAGAATAGGAAACAGGTCCAAAAGAGATGAGATGCCTTTATCCAACATTTTAGAAGCAGAAGTCTTAGATGTATAAGGCATCGACTTTATAGGTCCTTTTCCATCCTCAATGGGGAACATCTACATTTTAGTGGGGGTGGATTATGTCTCACGTTGGGCTGAACCAGTGGCATCTCCAACTAATGATGGAAAGGCTATACAAAAGTTCATCAAATGGTTATTCAATCAGTGTGGAGTGCCACAAACAATAATAAGTAATGGAGGTATACATTTCTGCAATAGATCTTTTGATGCCCTCCTTAAAAGATTTGGAGTTCACCATCACGTTGCTAATCTAATTGATTATGAATTACTGGATTATTGGTTATAGACGGTCCTAGGGCTGATTACCTTCTCTATAAACCCTAATCAGATTATGAGAATTGCAATCTCTTGGCTAAAAATCTATTCAAAACCCTAATTAGATCTGAAGTTGTCCAAAAAACTATCGGGAACCTAAGCAAGATCTCTTACTGCATAATTCACCGATTTTATTTAATTCTCGTTCTATTAAATCACCTAACTCTTGTTAGCCCAATTTAATTATTTTTCACTTGACTCATCCTCTCAGTTTATCATCAAGTTCTGTAATTGAAGAAATTAAATATTATAAATCTAGTAAAAATAAAAACAATCAAATTTCACTAAATCAAAGATAAAACACTGAAGGTCAGTTTAGAACATCTGAACATTAAAAAATCCTATCATCATATTGTTATTCCTAATTCTATACAATAATAAAAATGGAATATAAATAGGAAATATGATCTGAACGAAGACTGGAGGCAATAAGTTAGGAAACTCCTGATCTGGGATGTATGTCGACATGACTTCTTCTCCATTTCCCTCTTCCTTCTTCCCTTTCTCTATCTCGTGACAATTCTCTCTAAGTTTTTTTTGGAAGTGGCTAATTCAAAAGCTCTCCTCTTCTTTGTTTTA
Source organism: Erythroxylum suave (assembly GCA_027563595.1). Taxonomy (NCBI): domain Eukaryota; kingdom Viridiplantae; phylum Streptophyta; class Magnoliopsida; order Malpighiales; family Erythroxylaceae; genus Erythroxylum; species Erythroxylum suave. Next base: position 24,194 of record JAOSBN010128616.1, read on the forward strand.
TTCTTTAAATACCTTTTTTATGTTCTGAGTATCCCTAAGGTTTTTACTAGGTCCAAAAGGTCAAAAATATCCCTCAAAATTTGACGTTTTTGAGTGTCTGTGCATCTGCGTGACACAGGCCACGATTGTGGCTCTTATGCCATAATCATGGCCACACCGAGCCTTCTTTCACGATCGTGGAAAGTAGGCCACAATCGTAGGCCATATCCTGGGCTTCTATCACGGGCCACGATCATGGGCTAACTTTAGTGCTTCTGCCAGAATCATGGCCTATTGTGCAACGGGCCACGATCGTGCGTCATTGTTTCAGCCATGGTGTCTCTAAAACTTCTTCATTCTTCTATGTTAACCCTAAGGTACTAACAAACACATCATGGTACCTCCAAAATATAATAATTAAGCTCAAAGACTTGTACTAACCTATAAAACACTTAAAATATAAATAATTAACAAACTAACACAATTCTAACCTAAACACATATTAAACGATTGAATTAACCATTAAATATATATCAAACTAAGCCATAAAACACGATATAATTCACACTTATCACCTATTGGAACAACTCCTTATAGGCTTGTATAAAAAGCTTGTCATTTGTTGGTTGAACTAAAATGTAGCACCTTGCTCCCATCCGACATGTGTCTGTACGTCTTTCGGACATTAGAGCACATACTAGGTGAAAGCGATGCGCTGACTTGAGAAACCACATCACTTAATATGGCATCATAATTTAAAACACAATACTGAATGTCAAAAATTCAATTCGTCATTTTCATTGATAAAACAAAACGTACAATATAACATTAAAAAGATCCTCCATTTATGTACAATATCAGAGACTCATCACAGTTTATAACTCTGTTTACAAAATCTACATTGAAAATGGAATAATACGAAAAAAAACTATATCTAGATCCTTTAGTCTCAGCTAACTAACCTTTGAGTCATTTCTTTTATCTAAAAGTAGTACTAAACTTCTTCTAGAATGCTTTGATAACTACGTCACCTCTCTCGTACTTGAAAATTCAATATTGTAATGTTAATGAGTTTGGCGAACTCAGTGAGCTATCTATCACCTATGGCTCACGTATAACACATAACATATAACTCATATTCAATTCATATAATCACATAATTCACATCACCTTATTAATCATCTTGATCAATCAAAGACAAGTTATTTATTTACTTCATATTGCACATTCTAAACAATTCAAATAACTCAATTCAATCATTCATATAATGTATGTCAAATTGTATATGCAATGCTTATAAGACTTACTTTCAATTATTACATTGTTGTGACCGGGTGTCTTTTTCACTATCCCATATTCATTGTGGATACCGAGTTCATTAATAACTATCCCTTATCTGTTAGGGATATAGGGCTCATTATATATAATGAGCCAAAGGCTCTTACCACATTATGAGCTTTAAATTCTTTTTCACTGGCGGCTTCGATTAGAACTGTCATTATCTTTTCATACATTCATGTAACGAAATGCATCATATGTATTCAGTCAATTACTTATATTTGATCATTCACATGCACATTCACATCCAGATACACATTCTTATTCACATTTTTCTTCAGGCCTAAGTCCAGCATTCAACAATAATGTTAAGTATCACTTATTTATGTCGAATTCATATACAATGAGCACTTTCGATGTTTTTTTCATTAATCAAATGCCTCGAGCATTCAATGTCTAGTATCAACACATTTACATCACATAATGATTCAATACATAATTTAAACAAACAATAAATCAGTGTGAGACCATTTAGGTTACTCACTGTATGCTTCAAATAATTATTGCCTCGAGGTCTTGACAATGTCTGAATGTGGTGGCTCAATTGGCACTTCTATATCATCCAATACACATTTACACACATTATAACTTTGCATAATCACATAAGTATTCATTTGTGCACATATGTATATGTGTTATGTACAATATATGCTTAATGACAATCTTGGGTATATTTCATAAATACACATCTCATAATCATTTAACATCATCTTTCAATCATTCTTCAATACCCAATACAAATTACTCACTTTAATCACCAGATTCATCATCAACTATGTTCATTCAAGATCTCATTCAAGCCTAGATACATCATAAGAAAGTACCTTAACATTAGTTGATTCAAACATCACTCAAAAGACAAAAAGGGAGTGGAGGGGGAGGGCCTTTAATAAGCTTTTTTCTTAGCTTTTTTTGCTTAGCCTTTTCCTAGCTGTTGTGAAACCTTCAATCTTAATCTTTGTTAAGGTAATGATAGACTTATGAATAGAAGGGGACTTCACCTTTTTAGCACTTCTCATTGTCCAAGTTAGTGTTACTTGTTTCCTTATAGGATTCTTCCTCTATGATCCAACAATATTCGCTAGAATCTATCTCAGTTTTTATAGTTAAAATATTTATGCTTTCTCCCTTTTCCTTATGTTCAACTTAGCTTTCTTTAATAATGATGCTAGGAAATGATGTTTCTTCATTTACTACCTCATCAAATGGGGACCAATCAATGCCACCCTCTTTTATGTTCAATAATTCCAAGGCAATTCCAATTTTGAAGAATTTTCTTATTGATTTCGATTCTTTTCTCCCAATTTTTATAGGATTCCATTGATATGATGTAGATATTTCCATCTACTCCAAATCATTAATTTTTATTATTTTTAGGTTTTTATTAAAGACCTTTTTCCCATTTATTTCCACACAAATTATGGAAAACCTAGCTCTTTTTAGCTCGATTGTGTAAGCCTCCAAACATAGGTTTAATAAAGGCATTGTCTAGGTAATTCATGCTTGTTATGCTCCAATACTGCAAAAGAGTGTCATAGGAATTGATCCATGTTAGTATAATTTACATCCACTTGTGAAAATTTTGCTCTATCTTTCATTTCTGTAATAGAAGTATTTTACCAACTACATCCCAAAGGCCAAGCTTAAAAACTCGTTGACATAAAGATTTAGAGCGAAACTATCTTCTTCATTGATCCAGTTTTTATCATCTCCCAATTTTCCAAGTTTTTTATGGTCCAACGCTCTATTTGAGAGAAAGAAAGATATCTCTCATTGAACTAACCAATCAAAAACATCTGAGCACCTACTTGTAAAAATTTTGAGGAGACTTAGAATTTAATTATCATAAAAGAAAATGTAAGGAAAGAAAGCAAGCCTCTCCTACTTATCTTCTTCTTTAACAATCATAATTTATGATTTGATAGGGAGATCCTTTAATGTACAAAATTTATCATTGTTTCCATTACCTTTGACTCTAATAAGATGAGTGGTAGAAGTTGAAGTTGAAAGCAAACTAGAAAAGAAGAAGGAAGAGTTAAGAGATAAGTAGAAGAAGCTAAAGAGGAAAAAGTTTAGGGGTGAATGGAAAAAGTTAGAGATGAGGAAGTAATGGTTTTCAAAAGAGAAGGGGAAGGTAGAATAGAATTTAGTGGCTAAAAATTTGACCAAAAAATAAAATAGAGGAAGCTTTGGCCAAATTTGGACAAAGTAAATTATAGAGTGTGTTTTCATATGTTTGCTTATATGATAATCATGTGTTTGAGACATAAAATTGCGTTATTATTAGTGTTTTTATGCATTTCAATCATTTGAGTTTAGAGTAAGAATTTCACCTTAATTTTACGTTTTAGAATTTGACCTTAATTTTACGTTTCAAGGGATATTTGATGTGTTTGAGAGTATATGCAAAAAGAAAAGAGAAGAATTGGAAGCATGAAAGCAGGCCTCGATCGTGGCAATACAAAGAGCATAGAGAGCAAATTTTAACTTTTCCAACTCACATGTTTTTTTATATACTTTTCATATTAAATGGAGAAACTATAGAAAGAATCCTATAAGCCGCAAAAAGTACTTAAGAACAAGAAAAACATAAAAAGGCAACAACCACCAAATTGAAAGAAGATCAAAAGGAGACACCAAGGAGAACTTTAGGCATTCCAGATTTCTAGATCAAGACTCCAATTAACAAGACTCCAATTATTTTTTCTTTCTTTCCTTTTTCTTATTTCATTGTATTGGATGCTTATTTGGATTACAATGACTTTTAACATGATTATGGGTTTTCAAATTCATATTAGGGATTTTTCTTGATTTGTTTTGTTAAACCTTATTCTTGTTGAATTCAATGCATCTATCAATGCTTTGTGATAATCAAGAGAGTGAATCGACTCATATATGTTAAGGTGTGTAACAAGAGTTGGTAGCTTAATAGGCCTACAATTATTAAACTAATGACGAATTGGAAGTGATCTTTATTGTGAAATTAATTATCCTTAAGATTACTTGAAATCTAATTAAATAAGTTAGTAGTAGTTTTGTGATTCTAGAAATTAAAATTTTATAATTATCGAATTTAATTAAGATTACTTGATTAGACCTTAAGAGAAGGTAATCAAAACTTTAGGATATTTAGGATCAAACATAATTGAATCAACAAGATAAAGGGAGAAAAAAATAATGATATAATAGTTTATAAGTCTTCAACTTTGACCATATTCATTATTATTGGCAACGAAACTATCCAATTGTTTCGTTTTGTTATTTATTTCAATTTTAGTCATTTATTTTAATTGAAATCAATTTTTAGTAACTTAGATGAAGTTTTATTCAAGATGATAGGTTTCTAATTAGTTCTTGTGGGAACGATACCTTAGATACTTGGATTCAAAGTTGGACAAGTTGATCGCAACTTTAGAAGAGACCGAGAAGAGGATAGAAATGAAATTTAATCAAATAGAATGATCCCTTTTCTATTCACAATCTGGAGGTTTAAGTGTGCCAATTAGCTAATGCATTATCTACGAAAAGTGTGGGGAGTCTTTCAAGTAATAGGGAAGCACAACTAACATCTATCTTATGTTATGAAATTTTTAGGGGTAGTCATTACAATTTTCAATGTCAGATAGCAGATTATATATGGGAACATCCACATTGCTTCCAAAACTGGAATCAGAATGCTCTATATAAGCATAATGATAATTCAGAGCTGAGCAACTCATACATGGATGTAGAGAACAATTACACTTCATCTAAATCTTTAATGGAAGACCTTGCCAACAATTAAGCTAGCCAACATATCTTCTAAGAGATTTTTTCTTCGTTCAAAGACACTAAGCCAAATACACGATCTTGTTGGAGCCCATTAATACCTCAAAGTATTAAGGAGATAAAGGTTAAATTCACAAATACAGTTGCTATTTAAGAAGAGATCGAAGAGAAAAGGAGAAAGTAAATAGAGGTTGAAGAAGCAAAGGAAGTCTATGTTCAACAATTGCCAAAAGAATAGGGAACGAGGGTAATTGCAAATGAATAAGAACAGTTCACCTTCTTACAAGAAAAACTGTTGGGCCCCAAATTTTTATTTATTTATTTATTCGTATTATTGATTTAATCATTTATTATTTTAGAGTTGGGTTTCTAAATTTGCAAGTATGAATGGGGTAATGATGTAGAAGTTGGAATTTCCAATAAAGAGTTAGAATTAAGTTAGCTTGAAGGAGTAAAGTCATAAAAGACAAAAGAAGGGTAAAATTGGGAGAACGAGATTAAGGAGGAGCATAATTGGAAGAAAAGGGGTTAAAACCTAATTAAGCTAGAAGAAGAAAGAGAAGTGTCGTAGGAAACTTGGAAGAAAGAAAAAGAAAAGAAGAGGAGGAGGAGAAGAATCGTAGGAACTTGAAAGGGAGAAGTTTTCATCTTTCTTATACTAGGTTCAAAAAGGAGATTAAAAAGGGGATTAAATAGAGGCTAGGGTTTATGTTGG
>JAOSBN010128646.1:0-29979 GCA_027563595.1 Erythroxylum suave
TTCCATCCTAAACCCCCCAAATCGGAGGTTTCTTATTTTCACTGTTTAGGATGGAATGGAACGTAACATGAAACCCTTCGCTTCGATCCCATTCCATTCCATTCCATTATAAAACTTCCTTCCAAACGATGGAAGTATGTTACGCTCCATTCCATTCCATTCTAAACCCCTCAATCAAACATAGCCTAAGAAAAACACATGAAATCTTCCTCAGAACAGCAGAAATGACAATGACTCAGGCTGGGTCGGGTTGACAATGGATGCAGTTACTAATTCTTGATTTGTATAAGTCCTTTAATTGAGTCTCTCTTCTTTAGTAAGTGCTTTCCAGTAGCAGGTATTTTTATTATGAAAACCTTTCCATTGTTAAAGATCTCTACCTCCCTATTCCTTTATCAAAGTCTAGTACACGGTAAAAGCGAGAGGTTTTCAAGTTATTCTATCTCTTAACTTAAGAATAAGATGATGTCTCCATCTCACTCTTACTCTTGCATAGCCATAGTTACCCTTGCATTTTGATAATAAAATGAAAGGAATGGGATGCCGTATCGTTTGCAAATAACTTGAACTTGATTTGAAGTCAAATTGAGCATAGCTTATATCGCTAACTTGACTGGACCGATCAACCCCTCTTTATCATCTTTAACCAGTCTTTATCATCAAATCTAAGATCTTGATCTAAATCTAGAATAATCTAATTTTAATGCAATAACTTTATAGGATAAATTAAGTTTCAAAAGTTCTAAAATAATTTAGTTTTATATCATTTCAGCAGGTTGATTTCAATAGGTTATCAACCATCATCGCTTCCTCAAACTAAGCCAAATTGATGCTTATCTCAGTTGTAATTGAGATTTTGCAAAAACATTTATTAGTAATAGAACCCATTTTTTCATCTTCACTTTTGTTTCGACTCCTACTCTTTTTTTTAATCTATTAGTGTTATCAGAATTGTGACGATGAATAACTCCATTTAAGTGTCTGTGGCCATCTTGGATAGGAAAATTACAATAGGAGGACAATCCAAATGAAGGAACTTTTCGACTATCACAAGTTGCTAGGTTCTATGGAGGATGACTATAATGAGCCTACAAAAAGTGAAATTGATCTGCACAAAAGGCCCCCTACTATGAACGGCCATGCACCACTCACACAAACAGAAGTGCTGATACAGATAAGAGCAAGAGATCAAGGGGCCAAAAAGTCCCCTCCTCTGTTTCATGAAGTTGTTTTGCTGGAACATCCGAGGGCTAAATAAGCCCTCGAGACAAAATACTGTTGCCACTTTGATCAGGCAACAAGGGTGTAAATTCACAGGCTTACTAGAAACTAAACCTTCAGTGGAGAGGCTTCACCGTTTGATGGCTAATAAATTTCTTGGTTGGCAATTCATTCATAATTTCAGTGACATTGTAGGTGGTAGAATGTGTATAATATGGGATCCGATTTTCTTTACCTGTCAGGTAGTAGCAGTGGGGGAATAGTACATTCACTGTCAAGTTCAATGCTGTACTACTCAACTTACGTTTACAGTCTCTGTAGTGTACGGACTGTACAGTGTAGGTAAAAGAAGGGATTTATGGCAGAGTTTGGAGAACTTAGGAATAGCCACGGAGGCTTTGTGGCTTCTTATGGGGGATTTTAACTGTGTGAGTTCAGCTAGTGAACGACTGGGATGTCAGCCCCCTTCTGCTTATCTTTGGAATGACTTCCTGAATTTTCGAATGAACCTAGGATTGGCAGACGCTCCTTACCGTGGGGAATTTTTTACTTGGCATAAGAAGCAACTGTAGGCCAAACTTGACCATGTTCTTATTAATCAAGCTTGGGGAGTCGAAGGTCACATATGTTCAATTCACTTCTTGGACATGCAGACGGATTCGGATCACTACCCCTTGGTGGTGGCTTTTACTGATTTCACTTCAGGGGGCAAAACTTCTTTTAAGTTCTTCAACATGTGGGTGCATCATCCTTCATTTCAGGACATTCTCAAACGCGGTTGGGGAATGCCAGTTCTAGGAACAACCCAATATGCCCTTTGTGCTAAATTGAAACATTTGAAGCGACCTCTTAAGGAGCTGAACTGTGTTGCTTATAGGCATATTTCCCAAAAAGTCAGTGAAGCTTCAGCTGACTTTCAGCTTGCCTGCAAAACCTTGCTCACTAGGCTTCATGATGTTGAGAGTCAAGAGGTTTCACTGAAAAGGAAATGGGCTGATTTCCTTATGGCTGCTGAAAGATCATTTTACCAACAAAAGGCCAAATGTACCCACCTACTGGAAGCAGACAAAAATACCAAGTATTTTCATGGGGTTGTACGTAAAAGAAGAATGCAAAACCACATTCCATACTTACTGAAATCTGATGGTGCAAAAACAAAATCTACTGAGGAGGTAGCAAATTGTCTGATCCTCTATTATAAAGAGTTGCTTGGTTCTGCCCCTATGGTGCAAAAGCTAGACCCTACTGTAGTTACACAGGGATGACTGTTGGATGCCGATATGTAGGGTCAATTGATGGCCCCCATTCTGGAAGCTGAAATAAAAGGAGCATTGCAGGATATTGGTTCCGACAAATCCCCAGGGCCAGATGGTTACACGTTTGCCTTCTTTAAGCACTTTTGGACTGTAGTTGGACCAGAGGTCACCAAGGCAATGCAGCAGTTCTTTTCTTCGAGCTGTTTGCTGAAATAGATTAATCACACCATACTGACCCTAATATCGAAGAAACAGACAGATCCACGAGTAGAAGACTTCAGACCTATTGCTTGTTTAAATGTGAACTATAAGATCATCACCAAAATTATGGCAACACGCATAAGTCTAGTGGTAAATAGAATAGTGGATCCAGCACAGGCTGCTTTTATCCCTGGGCATTCTATGCTTAATAATGTGTACTTGGCCCAAGAATTGGTGAGAGGCTACACTCGGAAACGCATATTTCCCCGATGCATGTTGAAAATTGACCTAACTATGGCTTATGACACCATATTTTGGACCTTCCTAATGGATATGCTGGAAGGGCTACAATTCCCTACACGGTTTATTCGATGGATCATGGTCTGTATCACTTCAGCTACTTATTCGGTTGCTATTAATGGAGCCCTCCATGGCATGTTCAAAGGTAAAAAAGGTTTACGATAGAGTGATTCGATATCCCCCGTGCTCTTTCTCTTATGCTTGGAGTATTTATCCCGACTTTTGAAACTAAGGACTGTTGGAACTGCTTTTAATCACCATCCGAAATGTCACCAACTTGGCATAACACATTTTGCTTTCGCGAATGATCTAATGCTATTTTCCCGAGGGGACTATATGTATATTCAAATACTTTTGAGGATCTTGGATGAGTTAAATGATAGTGCTGGACTTCGGGTGAACCCTACTAAGTCTAGCATTTACCTTGCTGGTGTTTTTGGACGGGAGAAAGTTGATATCCTCCAGATGGTTGACTACACACTGGGTGACTTTCTTGTCTGCTATCTTGGGGTCCCTTTAGCCCCCATAAAAGTGTCAGTTGCCCAGTTCTCGGTTTTGTTGGACACGGTAGAATCATACATTAATGCCTAGAATGGGAAAACATTGTCCTATGCGGGCCGCTTGGAATTAATACGCTCAGTCCTATAGGGAGTCTTATCTTTTTGGCTTCAATCATTCCCAATATCAGCTACTATTGCTGAGCGGATCAACTCCATCTGTTGAATATTCCTATAGGGTGGTCGACACTACCGGGTGACATCAAAACTTGGAACTCGACACTGTTGTCCAAGGTACTGTGGAATATACATGCCAAGGAAGATTCTCAATGGGTCCGATGGGTACATACAGTTTACTTAAAAAGGAGGTCAGTATGGGAATGGCAGCTGCATGTAAGAGATTCAGCCCTTATGAAGAGATTAGCACAATACGAGACACACTGCTTCTTCATATGGGAGGCCATATGGGAATAGAACAGGGGATAAAGGCCTTGTGCACTAATGGCATGCTCTCAGCATAAATAGTATATGAACATATATGGGTTAAGCACTCTATTCAACTGTGGATGAACTTTATTTGGAAATGCTATATCCCTCCGAAATTTTCTTTCATAGCTTGGATGAGTTGTCGTGACAGATTACCTACGAAAGATCATTTACATTTCTTGGAGCTGGACCATACTTGCTACTTCTACAAAACTGAACAAGAAACAATTAATCATTTATTCTTCTAGTGTCCCATACCAGGCACTATATGGAGCAATATTCGCTCTTGGCTAGGTATGCAGCGAACAATGTCCTCCCTCTCCATTGCAATCAAATGGATACGAAGGGAATACCTTGGAGCAAGATTACGGAGTAAAGCCACCAGAATGGGCCTACTCTGTACTCTTTATACCATCTGGAAAACTAGGAATGCGGCATCAATTGACTCTATAAATTTTGTAATCGCTGATGTAATCTAGAGAATCAAACTTGTAGTGTATAAAATTTTATATCGGCTATACCCAGACGAAATGATGTCCTTTTGACAGGACACTACTCCCTTCATGTTATACTGCTAGCATGCTCGTATAGATTGGAATCTGGATACTGGTTACTACTATTACTGGCTTATTGTGGAGGCCCCTTAGGGCATCGGGTCTTCTTGATCGCGTCTCTTTATGAAGGGTATATTGCTTTTGATCCTGCCACTACCCTAAATGGACTGTCTTTGATGCGGGATGCCCCTTAGTGGTGTGAGCGTCTATAGATGAGGCCACCCCTACGCCCTATTGCTTCCTGTGCCTGCTGGCGCGATGTTGTTCAACGGAGCTACTGTTGTAGCTCTTGATCGTAGTTGGTAGCTCCGAATTCCAAAAGTGGACTTGTGTTTTTGGGTAGATTGGGAATGGTTGGTCAGGGAGGACGAGAAGGTGTCCAGGGGTGATGCTTGCCCTACAGTGGAGGTTGGAGCAAAACAGAGACTCCTTGACTGTATCTGCCACTGGATGGGGGGAAGGGGAAACCCAAATCCCTCATGATCCTCTCACTGACGCGGCATTCATATAGAACCTCTTATTTCAGCTACTGGGGACAATTTCCTGACTTCCATTGGCCATAGGATACTGCTAATGCATGGATCACTGAAGTTGCATGGTGGGACCAACGACGAAGTTTTTGTTTACCCAAAATGTTTGTTGATTTTGCAGGTTTGAGTTAAATTCCACATGCTGACACCTATCTTTCAACGGTGGCTAAGATCCTCTCCATATATTACCAAGATACGTTGTGCATGGCACTGTTCCATGCATGCAGACTGAGGGTGGAGATGTTATATAAATTTTGTTGGGACGGTAGACGGCTGATCAGCGCTGCTCCTGGACGGTCAGACTAGTGTGGATGGCTTTCCCTTCGTGATGGATGTCCACTACCTAAAGCTCTTCGCCTTGATGATAGGTTGATTTACCTCTACCGCTTGTTTTACCTCCCTTATGCTCATGCATTCTCCCTTAGAGCTGGACGTCGCCCACCAACCTCTCTGTATGGTATTGTAGCGCATGGTGTTATTTCATGCATGCAGTATGTACCTGCCTTTTCTCCTCACCAGGGCTGGATCGTTGTTATACATTGCTACTGCTCACTGTTGGATCATTGGACTTATGGGCGGCCCTATACTGGCTGGAAGCCTAGTTCTTGACGCTTGTGGACTATTTGTTAAGTAAAAGGAAAAATGACATATGTATTATGCATGGAACAATGCCTTGCATGGCACTATTCATGTGCATATGTTCTAGTACTGCATGCCCATATTTCAGGTCTGCTATTTCACCTGCTGCTGTTTTCAATTGGAGCACTGTTCACCGAACCATTATTCATGCCGAAACTACTATTCACGACAGAAACACTATTCACTACTAGAAACACTATTCACCGGCTAGAATACTGTTTATTCGAAGCATATTTTTAGGGTTGCTATTCCCTGTGCACTGAGGTCACTGTGCATTGCTAGATCTACCACCGGAATCACTGTACGCTCACCAAAATTACTGTACAGTCGTTGGAATTACTGTTCATTTTTAGGAGTTACTGTTCATCTGAAAAGTTATTGTTACTAAGTAGAAATGAATAGCTTATTACTAGGCCAATTACTTGGTAATTTCCTATTCACTATTCTTCTATTTTCTTTTGATTGCCTAGCCTCCTTTTAGTGTGCTCTGGATTCTCTTGGAAATTTTTCCTTGGGTGTATTGTGGTTATGGCAAGTAGCTTTGTAGGACTTACTTTTTATTCAAATTGTACTTGTTTTGGGAGAATCTGATTTTTGAGGTTAGGGTGTGCCCCACAGGACCGTGTATATATTCATTTTTGGTATAATACACTTACATTTTACTAAAAAAAGAAAGAAAGAGCTGTGATTAAGCTGGATATTACCAAAGCATATGATGCGGTGTTATGGGACTTCTTGCAATCTATGTTGGAGGGATTAAACTTTCCTCCTAAGTTTGTGGGTTGGATTTTGGACTATGTCACAACATCTTCCTACTCTATTGCCATTAATGGTACTCTCCATGGGATGTTTCACAGGAAAAGAGGTCTGCATCAAGGGAACCCAATGTCTCCCCTCTTATTCATCTTATGTCTTGAGTATTTCTATCGAATGATGAAGATCCAATCTTCTCAAAGAAATTTCCACTACCACCCGAAGTGCCAAAAGCTTGGCATTACTCATTTTGCCTTCGCTGATGACCTAATGGTGTTCTCAAGAGGTGATTACTCCTCAATTCATCTTCTCATGGAGGCTGTATGAGAGCTAAATGTTGTTGCTGGCTTATGGTTAAATCTTCCAAATCAAGTATTTATATAGCTGGAGTATCTGGAAGAGATAAAGATGATATACTACATATGGTTACATTCCCAGAGAGGGAGTTCCCTGTGAGGTACCTAGGGGTCCCATTGGCTCCTCTAAAAGTATCAGTTGCCCAATACTCAGCTCTTACTGAAGCTATGGAACATTACATAAAGGCTTGGGCTAGAAAGTCCGTAACATATGCAGGCCGGGTTGCATTACTGAATACAGTGACATAAGGGCTCTTGTCTTTTTAGCTGCAAGCCTTCCCTATACCTGCTACCATATTAGAGCGTATTACTTCCATCTGTCAGCAGTTTGTCTCAGAGGGTGGGGGTAAATATTAAAAAGTTGCATGGGACAATGTTTGTGGCCCAAAATAGGAAGGGGGTCTTGGCTTGAAAAATTACAAAACATGGAACCTTGCTCTCCTTTCGAAAGCCCTATGGAATATCCATACCAAAGCCGACTCCCTCTGGATACGGTGGGTACATGAAATTTATCTTAAGGGTGTCTCCGTTTTGGATTGGTAAACCCACCCTAGAGACTCCCCACTTATGAAAGCTTTTAGTTTCATTCGGAATATGCTTGTGGAGAAACTAGGTGGTAGGGTGGCTATGATAGAAAAACTCTCCCGAATGTGCTCAAATGGTGCCCTATCAGCTATGAAAGTCTATGATCTTATCCGTATTAAATATCACAGTCGACCATGGATGGATTTTATCTGGAAGCAGTATATCCCTCCAAAATTTTCCGTTATTGCTTGGCTGTCTCTTCGAAACCAACTACCTACTAAAGACTACCTCTTGCTTTAAGTGATGGACCAAACCTACTGTTTTTGTCGTATGGAAGATGAAACTGTGCAACATTTGTTTTTCCAATGCTCATTTACCCGGGGAGTTTAGAGTAATATCCGATCTTGGTTAGGAATGGCACACCCTATAGAGTCCCTATCCAATGCCATTCGCTAGATTAGACAAGAGTATAAAGGAGCCCGCCTCCCGAGTAAAGCAGCCCGCCTGGCCCTATTGACTACTATCTATGTGCTATGGAAAATCTGAAATGAGGTAACATTTGAAGCAGCCTCGGTCTCTATCCACGATGTTACTTACAAAATCAAACTCCTCATGTATAAAATTCTGTACTGCCTGTATCCAAGTGGCTTGATTCATTTTGAAATGGAGGTTGTCCAATTTAATGATGGCAGGGGTGTATTCCTCTGATACTGGAGAAAATCTAGCTATAACTGAAGGTTGAAGAATTACCCCAAAAACTAACCATGTTGCACTAGTAAAGAAGCCTGAAGGGTGTATGACTACGAATTGTTACAGGGGTGTCTATGGTAACATACTAAGTAGGGGTGGCTTTCAATGGTTGTTTAAATTACAGAGGTTAGCCCCAGCGAGCAGTCTACTATGGTTTAACTTGGGATAAATTAGTGCTGAGTTTGGAGGCAGGGCAGAGATGTGTAGTCCTATAATGGTCTCAACACCAGTAATTATTTACTCTATATCAGATAAGGGAACTGCCTGCCTTGGGCAGAATCCAAGCTAACCCTGTTACCTGGAGATAGCTAGTGGTTGGGTGGTCATTGGGAGACTTGAGGGCATAAATACAGTGTTGGTTAAGATTTTGCGATAAAGTTGTGTACTTCTTTTGCAACAGGGCATCTTGACTCTGGTTTACTTAGGGATAGTTTGAGGTTGGGGTGTGTAAAGAAGGTCTATGGGCACATACCAAGCATAGGGCTTTCCCACGTCTACTGAGGGTTCTCTCTATGCTGGAACCACACTGCTATTCAAACAGGGAACGTCATAGGTTGGGTAGGTTGACAGGTTTGTATTAAGCTAGATGCTATGGTAGCGGCTGGGAGGTGGTTGGTAGTATTTTAGGCACATCAAAAGAGTTGGATGTTGCTTACTTATTTTGTAACAAGACAACTTGCCACTGTTTTACTGAGGGATAGATGGCGACGGGGGCGTGTAAGGAAAATTGTCAGTACATACACAGCATAGGGATTTCATTTGTCTATTAGAGGTCATATCTATGCTGGAATCTACAATGCTATTCGACTAGGGAAGGTAGTATGCCGGGAGTAAGATTATGGTTGGAGAACAGGCAATCAGTTTGTGGTAACTACGGCTGGGTGGTGGTTGGGAATGTTGTGGGCACCTAAAACGTGTTGGTTATAGCTTTGCGGAACCGGTGGTCCTTTAATTTTGCAAAAGGAAAGTGGCTCTTCTTCCTTGGGGAGATCATGGCTAGGATGAGAAAGGGTGAGCTGTGAGTAAAAAAAGAACAGGGCCTTACCTTGTCTACTGGAGAGCATAACTATACTGGGAATTACACTATCACCTGATCAGGGTTGAATACCAAGAAGGTTGACAGTGCTGTAGTAAGATAGGTGTCAAGGTCATGGAAGCAGTAGGATAGGCAGTGCTGTAACACTAGAGTCAGTCAAGGTGAAAATTTATACTATGGATGGCAACTCTATCCGGTTTAAGAAGTGTGGTCCAGTCCATAGACAATGTTACACTTGCACAATTTCAAGGGTGGAGTTAATATGACTTGTACATGGTGCTTTCTGGGAACATTCCAGCCAGGCATTGGGCTCTTAGGGAGACAAATTATTGAACGACCACAACTATGGAGACACCTATTCACAGAGGCCGGGGTTAGATGACTGCTTCAAAGGGGATGGGTCCCTGTGGCCTTCGTCTTGTTCAGGCGGGGGCAAAGGCCACAACCTTTTTACCAAACATGTTTGTTCTTTTTGCAAAAAAAAGTGATGGGGGTTCTCAGATGTCCTTCCTCAACCTGTAGAATTGACGCTGACGGTGGTTCTTTTCTGATGAGCTGGCTCCAGCTAAAGAAAACTAGGATGCCACTGTTCACTGCTGGACATTTGTTGGACGTTATATTCACGGATGGCTGGCTGTTTATGACTACCGCAACTGAGAACGATGGGCTACATACCTTGCACGCTACTGTTCCCTTGTATGGGACTATTCACGTGGTCCTCTACACATGTTGCATGGGTGTTTACACACACTGCTGAGGACCAGAATTCACTACTATCATCACATCCAAGGGCTGGATCGCTGGTATTCAACGCTACTGCTCACTGTTGGATCGTTGGACTCATAGGCGGCCTTGTAGTGGCTGGAGCCCAATGCCTGACGCCTGTTGACTGCTTATTAAATGAAGGGGAACCGACTCACGTCTTATGCATGGAATTGTGCCTTGCATGGCACTGTTCATGTGCATAAGTCCTAATACTGTCTGTACATATTTCAGGGCTGATGTTTCAACCTGCTTGCTATTTATTGGTCCATCCTTGAGGCCATAGCCTCTGTGGACTGAATAGTCTCTAAAGGATTCACTGTGAGTTGCTGGATCTACTGTGCACCGCCGGAATCACTGTACGCTCGCCAGATTTACTATACATCTACCGACATTATTGTTCATTTTAGGGAGTTACTGTTCATCCGAAATGTTACTATTCCTTAGGAGAAATGAATAGCTTATTATAAGGTCAATTACCTGGTAATTTCCTATTCATGATTCTCCTATTCTCTTTTGATTGCCTAGCCTCCTTTTGATGTGTTTTGGAGTCTCTTGGCAATTTTTCCTTGGGTGTATTGGGGATATGGAAAGTAGATTTGTAGGAATTACTTTTTATTCAAATTGTACCTGTTCTTGGGAGAATCTAATTTTTGAGGTCGGGGTATGCCCCTTAGGATCGTGTATATATTCATTTTGGTATAATATATTTATATTTTACCAGAAAAAGAAAGAAAGAGCTATTAGTATCAGTGTGTGCATTGTTGAGAAGCTCTGAAACTTAAGCTATTGCACTGTTCATCACTCAGGTCACGCATACAATAACGAACGTTCCTTCATTCCTATTGACTTCTGGTACCACTTTTGCTTAGCTACGAGTTTCAACGCTGCCCAACGACTACCCGTTGAGTGATTATCTCAGTTAGTAGCGTAAGGGAGATTATGTTCGTTTCACTGTTCATCGAGGCAACTAATTTCGGGGACAACCATATTTTTCAGGGCGATTCTTAGGGTTTCATCTTCCAGGGGATTGTTACTCATTTTGGAACACATTATTCTAGCTACATTGCTTTAAAGGGTGCATGGGGATTTGGGCATTGATTTAGGGTTTTGCTCTTCTGGTGACGGTCTCAAGTTGGTGAATCCAGTATTTACCAGCCTTCTAGGCACTGTCGGGGTATATTGAACTCTCCAACAACTCCCCCGAAATGGGGAAGCGAAGTCAAGCTGTCAAAAAAGGCAAAAATATCACAGAGGATTTCTTCAAGGGTCTGCAATCACCGCCGATAGGAGACGATGTAGAAGCTACTCTGGCTCGACACTTAACCATACACCAGGGAAAACCTCCCAAGGTGTCAGGGTTGAGGCCCCTGATGGCAGACCACCGTAGTCAGCAGCAAAAGGAGGTATGCTTTCTCTGACCCCAAACTTGAGTACTCATCAGAAGGGGGATAATGCAGCATCCACTTTTGATGAGTCCATTGAGTCTGCTGATGTGAAAAAAGGAGAATGTGAGTCGGAAGAGGTAGAGGGGGACCCCAATGAAGTGGAGGAAAGTTAGGAGGAGACTAAGAATACACCAAGCCTGTTTGAGAATACGGCTGAATCACCCAATTTGTCCCAGTAACAGGGTATTTCTGGAGCCTGATCACCTACTACCACACCTCCCAAACCGACCTTTGCTAGCCTATTCAGTAATAACCAAGAACCTAATAAAGGAATGCCTCTGCACGCCTTACCTATGGACGAAGATGAGGTCACCATTGAAGCTACAGATGTGGCTTCTCTTGAATCTGATAGGGGGTATTGTCTTGCTGGTTGTTTCACTAAGAATTTTCCGGGTATGAAGGCAGTAGAAGACATGATGGGAAAGTGGGGAGTCAAGTGCTGAATTTTACCCCATGATAAGGGATGGATTATGTTTCAATTTGACACCGATGAGGATAGAACCTTAGTCTTGGTTGGAGGTCCCTATCTACAGTATGGAAAAACACTGATCCTGAAGAAGCTATCCCCCAATTTTTGCTTTGACTATAAGGAATTTATACATGTCCCCATTTGGCTCCAACTGCCCAATGTTCCTTTAGAGCTATGGACGAAGATGGGATTGTCTTGGTTGGGCTCTTTCCTTAGTATACCGATCTGCACTGATCGCATCACAAGTCTAAAGGCGAGGATTGGATATGTCCGTATGTTAGTGGAAGTCAATGTGGCTAAACAACCACCACTAAATTTCAATGTTAGATTACCAAATGGAGAACGATGTACATAGCACATGGTCTATAAAACATTCCCCTGATATTGTTATGGATGTAGGAAATTTGGCCACACGCCATTTGCTTGTAAAAGTAGGCGAAAAGTTCCAGCAGAAGAGCTTAGTAATACACCACCACTAGCATAGACCACTACCAATCCAAAGGAAGGGATAGCAGAGGATCACAGTACCACACCAACTATACACGGAGGAAAGGGGATTTTAACTTCTGATCAGGGTACAAAAATTCCTGAGAGACCTTAGGGTGGACAGAGGAAAACTAAAACAATGGAGTTAACTTTTAGCAATACTGGGGAATCAAGTCAGGATAGGGCCGAAGGAAATCACACAGATGATGGGATTGGGGAAAAAATTCAACAACGAATCAGTAATAAAGACAAGGATGTTATTACACAGCAGAATCCAGTACGCAGTGGAATAAATAGCCAAGTCCAGTCGATTACTCTAAACCCCGATGATTGTCCTACTCCAAGTATAAGACTTGAGAAGTCAAAAGTTTCAAGTACAGGTTTATGGCGTCCAACAGCAAATCAGTACCTACAACCAATAATGCAGGGAAATAAGCAAGAACTAGTTTAGGAGGGATGTCTGAGTTGGGGAAATCTTCCAAACCCTCTTCTTTCGTAACTAGCATAGGGGGTAACATCGGAGCACAGTCTAATAAATAGGGTCTTCATCAAAGTAAGGGGACCTCGATTAAATGACTAGGAGGGGAAAGACCCTCTGGATCTACCAGATGAGTATTCTATGCCAGAACGTCTGAGGCTTAAATAAAGCCTAGCGACAGTATAAAGCTACCACACTAGTCCGACAGCACCAATGTAAATTGGTTTGTTTCTTAGAGACTAAATAGTACTTGGTTAGCTTCAATAATATGATGAAGAATCGGTTTCATGGCTAGGATTCTATTCAGAATTTTGATATGAATGAAGGGGGTAGAATATGTGCACTATGGAACCCTCAATGTTACACTTGTACTACCGTGGTGAGAAGAGCACAATTTATCCATTGTCAGCTCCACTGTCGAATCACACAGAACAACTTCATAGTTTCATTTGTATACGGGTTGTATAGTATTACCAAAAGATGGGAAATGTGGTAAGAACTAAGGGAGTTAGGATCCCAAATATCACTTCCTTGGATGATATTAGGGGACTTCAACTGTGTATGCTCTGTTGGAGAGCGCATGGGCTGTCAACCTCCAGTAGCCTATCTTCTTAAAGACTTGGTTGATTTCCGTTGCTCACTTGCATTAGAAGATGCTCCATTTACCAGGGAATTTTTCAAATGCCAGAGAAACTCACTTTGGGCTAAACTAGACTATGTTTTACTCAATCAAAGATGGGGCTCTGGGGATCATGTTTATACGGCCTCCTTCCTGACAATGCTGCCAAAATCTGACCACTGCACTGTGGTAGTATAGTTCAAACACTTGTTTAAACAAACCTTTTAAGTTCTACAACATGTGGATGGAAGATTCTGATTTTCGGAATATTATGACTAGCCAGTGGGACTGGGTTATCATGGGGACTGCCCAATTTGTACTTTACAAGAAATTGAAGGCCTTGAAGAGACCGTTAAAAGAACTGAATAAACACGTCTTTGGGCACATAACCGACAAGGCCAAAGAAGCCACAACTGCTTTTACAGTGCCCGGATGATCCTAGGTTGAAACAGGAGATGGATTTAAAGAGGAAAATTGCAAGGTTTCTTCAGGAGGATGAGCACCGGTTTTTCCAACAAAAAGCAAAATGCACCCACCTAATGGATAGTGATAAGAGCACTAAATACTTTCACGCCATTGCTAGGAAAAAATGCTTACACAATCACATATCCCACATCTTAAAAGATGATGGATCTGTGACTACTTCTTTGGAAGAGGTGGCGGCACATATAGTTCACTATTATCAAGATCTATTTGGCACCAAGAAAGAAACAGTGAGATCGAATCCTAGTGTCAGTAACATGGGGCCAAAATTAGAAGGGGAGGCTCAAGATGTTTTGATGGCACCACTCTTAGCTGCTGAGATAAAGCAAGCAATGTTTGACATTGGAGATGACAAAGCCCCGGGCCCTGATGGCTTCACCTCTGCATTTTTCAAAAAGTAATGGCACCAAGTGGGGTTGGATGTTATCCTAGTTGTGCAGGAATTCTTTAAATCGGGGAGGCTATTAAAACAAGTGAATCACACCATTATCACACTACTCCTAAAGACCAAAGCTACGCCGAAAGTCATGGATTTTCGACCAATAGCATGCTTGAATGTTGTGTACAAGGTGATCACAAAAATCGTATCAGGAAGAATGATTTCGATAATGGGGAAACTAATAGACAATGCCCAAATAGCCTTCTTACCCAATAGAGGCATGTTGGATAATACATTCCTAGCCCAAGAGCTTGTGAGAGGATACTCTCGGAAGAGGATTTCACCACGTTGCATGCTGAAAGTGGACTTAACTAAAGCTTATGATATGGTGTCGTGGTAATTTCTGGGCTACATGTTGAAGGAGTTGGGATTTCCCTCCCACTTTGTGGGATGGGTCATGGAGTGTGTTACAACGTCCTCTTTCTCCATATCCATAAATGGGGAATTACATGGCATGTTTAAAGGATAAGCGAGGCCTAAGGCAAGGAGATCCTATGTCTCCACTCCTCTTCATCCTTTGCTTAGAGTACCTCTCCCGCTTGCTAAAATTCAAGACTTCCCAAACCAAATTCCAATACCACCCCAAGTGCCAAAAACTTGGCATTATCCACTTTGCGTTTGCCGATGACTTAATGCTCTTCTTCTGCAGAGACTCAACCTCAATTCAAGTCCTCCTAGAGGCCTTAAGCGATTTACATGCCGCTATAGGCCTACGGGTGAATCCCATCAAATCAAATGTTTACCTCGCAGGTGTGCATAGTAAAGCTAAAGAAGATATTTTGTAGATGATTGCTTTTCTTGAAGGTGAGTTTCCTGTCAGATACTTAAGGGTTCCACTTGCCCCCCTAAAAGTTTCTGTTGTTCAATACTCAGGCCTTCTTGAAACTGTGGAAGACCATCTAAAGAATTGGGCAGCCAATTCTCTCACTTATGCTGGTCGCCTGGAACTAGTTAACTCGGTTATTCAAGGAACATTGTCTTTTTGGCTATAGGCCTTCCCCATACCAGTTTCTATCATTGAACGTATCACTTCATTGTGTAGGCTCTTTGTTTGGGGAGGCAAACATTACATAGTTGCATGGGATAATGTATGTGCCCCCAAAACGGAAGGGGGGTTAGGGCTGAAAAACTGTAGAAAATGGAATCTAGCCCTCTTATCCAAAGTCCTCTGGAATATTCATAGCAAGGTGGATACACTTTGGATTCAATGGATAAATGACATTTACCTATAGGGTATTTCTATTTGGGATTGGCAACTACACACCTGAGACTCTCCCCTTCTGAAAACCATAGCACAAATTCGAAACTTGTTGATGGAGAATTTGGGCAGCAGGAGTGATATGGAAGGGAGACTCTCAACTTTGACTACTAATGGCTCTATTTCCTCTATGAAATTGTACGACTTGCTCCACACAAAGTATAGCATTCAGCCCTGGATGACATTTATCTGGAAGCATTATATACCGCCCAAATCCTCCATTATTGCATGGTTAAGCCTTCGTAACCATCTCCCTGCCAAAGATAATTTGCTATTTTTAGAGGTGGACCGATCATGTAGCTTCTGTCAAGGGGAGGGTGAATCTGTGGGGCACCTCTTCTTTAACTGCTCATACACATGTGCTGTCTGGAACAACATCAGATGCTGGTTAGGCATTAATAGGCCCCTGTTGTCATTATCCAATACAATTAGATGGATAGGCAAAGAATATCCTAGAGCAAGGCTAAAAAGTAAAGCTGCATGCCTTGCACTTCTCTCTACTATTTATATGTTGTGGAAGACAAGAAATGAGGTCATTTTTGACTCTGCTTCTATTTCCATATCTGATGTAGTGCATAAAATCAAATTAATCATGTATCAGATTCTATATCTTTTGTTCCCTTGTGACTTAATCTCATTTTGAATCCTTTGATTGATTCATCGATACATTGGTGATGGGGGACTTTTGTAGAGGAGTGTTTGTAGATAACATTTGTGGCCAACTCATTCACCTACAGGTATAACACTTATGGCAGGAGCCTTTGCCTCTGTTTTGGTTCCTCACATGGTGGCTGACCACTTGAACTTGCTAGACTGTAAGGCTGCCCATGACGAGCTAGCCTCTTGTGACTGAGTTTTGCCCCTTGGAGATATAAGGGGAGCCCATGTACTCTAAGCTTATAATCCCACTATTGGAGCCCGAATTGAAGAAGCCCTAGTAACCAATGATGTTGTTGTTGACTTTAATAGCTGAAGTTTTTAGATCACAAAAAAGGCATTGCCCCCTCTAGCTCTATGAGGCCCCTTAGGGTGTTCGAGTCTTCTTGATCTCGTCTCTTTATGAGGGGTAATTTGGGTTGGATCTTCGAATTGTAATGGACACCAACCTAAAAGGGTTGTCTTTGGTGCGGGATGCCCCTTAGTGTTGTGAGGTGTCGGCTACTACCAGAGTGTTACTCGGCACACAGAGGAGACAAGGGAGGGGCTTTCCCTTCCTTCCCCTAACTTTGCTTCACTGTATTTTGCTCACAGCTACATTGGATTGTACACAGCGCTTATGGAGGAGGACATCCTTTCGACCTATTGATTTTTGTGTATGCTGGCGCGATGTTGCTAAACGGAGCTACTATTGTTGCTCTTGCCCAGGTTATTCAAAGTTCGTTGTTACGAATTCAGGTGGGGGACTTGTATTTTTGAGTAGAATGGGAAAGGTTTGACAGGGCAGATGAGAAGGAGTACAGGGATGTTGCTTGCCATAATGGCGGTTGGAGAAAAACAGAGGAGGTGGGGGTCCTTGTATGATACGCTGACGTTGAATGGGGAGATGAGTATGAAGAAGTGCTGAGGATCTTGGGATGAGGTGCTGTCGTGGACAGGGCGCATGCCTAATTATATTCTCGCTGGGTTGGAAGGCTAGGGATCAGCCACCATCCTATAAGGAGAGGCTTTCAAAACTGACTGGCTAATGAATTTATAGGCAATACTGCTCGCGTATGACATGCATGACGTTCATGGTAGCTACTGTATCACTGGGTACCACGCCTAATCGATGTTGGTTACTACACTTTCAACCTTGACTGAGTCTGTCACTGGAGGGGGGAGGGGAAACTTAGATCCTCTCCATGCTACAAGATGGGAGTTAGCTTCATGATACTCACTGACGCGACATTCTTATAGAACCTTTTATTATAGCTGATGGGGCAGGGCGCCTTACCTTCCATTAGACATAGGACACTAGTGATGCTTGGATCATTGGATTTGCATGGTGTGGCCAATGGCGAAGTATTTTATTCGACTAACACGTTTGTTCATTTTGCAGGTTTAAGATAAACTCCAAATGCTGACATTTATTTTCGACGAAGGACGAGGTCCTCCCCATACACTGCTCGGATTCGTTGTGCGTAGCACTATTCCCTGCACGAAGTATGAGGGTGTTGTTTTTAAATAATTATTGTTGGGACGGTGTATGGTTGCTCAGCGTTGTTCCCGGACTGTCGGAATAGTGTGGCTGGCTTTCACTTCGTCATGGTTGTCCACTACCTGATGCTCTTCACCTTAATGATAGATTGCTGTCTCTCTACCAATTGGTTAACTTTCATTGTGATCGTGCTTTCTCCCTTAGAGCTGGACGTCGCTCACCAACCTCTCTGCATGGTACTGTTGCGTATGGTGTTGTTTCATGCAAGCAGTATGTACTCATACTTTCCTTATAACTAGGGCTGGATCATTGATATTTGTCACTACTGTTCACTGTTGGATCGGTGGACTCAGGGGCGGCCTTGTACTGGATGGAAGCCCATTGCCTGCCGCCTGTTGACTGCTTGTTAAGTGAAGGGGATGCAAATCACGTATTATGCATGGAATTGTGCCTTGCATGGCATTGCTCAGTGCATACGTCCTAATATTGTATATACATATTTTTGGGTTGATGCTTCAACCCGATTGCTTTTCATTGGTCCATCCCTGAGGCCACAACCTCTGCTGACTGAGTACTCACCGATGGGTTCACTGTGAGTTACTGGATCTACTGTGCACCGCCGCAATCACTGTACACTCGTGTGGAATCATTGTACATTCATTGGCATTACTATTCATTTAAGGGAGTTACTGTTCATCCGAAATGTTATTGTTCCTAAGGAGAAGTGAATAGCTTATTACCAGACCACTTACCTGGTAATTTCCTATTCATTATTCTCCTATTTTTCTGATTGCCTAGCCTCCTTTTGGTGTGTTTTGGAGTTTGTCGGCAATTTTTCCTTGGGTGTTCTAGGGATAAGGGGATTTGTAGGAATTATTTCTTATTCAGATTGTACTTGATCTTGGGAGAATCTGATTTTTGAGGTTGGGGTATGCCCTCAGGATCGTGTATATATCCATTTTTGGTATAATATATTTACATTTTACCCAAAAAAAAAGAAAGAGCTATCAGTATCAGTGGGGCATTGTTAAGTTCTCTCAAGACTTAGGCGATTATCTCTAATTCCACCCAAGCTGCATTCCTGCATGGATTTTGGCTCTCTCCTGTGTACAACCTGAGTCCTTCACTACTATTTATTGCTTTGGAGACTACAGTTGTTGACTCGGTAGACCTCCCTCTTACGTTTTTGCGAATACGACTTCTTCGTATTTTTTCTAGGCTTCTTTTGACTCCCCTTCTTCCTCGATTACCACTAGGTTTTCACTTGGGGTTGAGGGTATAGTAGAAAGGGCGCTTAGACTTTGAACAATCCTGAGTTTCTGTTGTTGTTTCATTCGACTAGGGTTGGTAAGTGGTGGTAGCCCGATTTAGGGATTTTTTGAGATCCTTGTTTTTTGCTTCTATTCTGGATGATTGCAGGTGGTTTCTACTTATTGGGGTAGCGATTAGGTAGTAAAGCTTTTGGGTGGTGCACATTGTTCGGATTATTGACAGCGACTAATCCTACCTTCTCCGCCGATGATTTTCTCTTGTTTGGGGGTGCTACATTACGGCTTTGGTAACACTCTCAATCTCCTAAAATCTTGATAGTCTAGATCTTTAATTTGTCTATTTTTGCCTGAATGTGCTCCTAATTGGGACTCTATCTGCAAGGGCGTGTGTAGGTTGTCTGGTCGTATTGACCCTGCTCTCTATCTGCCAAGACTTGCCATTCTTGTTTGTTGTGTTTTTGGAGGTTGGGATCATGTGGTTGCTGGTTGCCCTGTTGTGCTGCACTTTTCCTTGCAGGTTATCTCCTCTGTATTAAGGTCACTGCTTGGTGTTGCCTGAGGGTTGTCAACACTGTGTGCTCTGACACATTGACGTATGGGAAAAAAGAAGAAAACCCCTTACAAGGGGCGGGACATCACTAAAGAGTGCGTGAAGGACCAACAATATGCAGAATTGGAGGATTTTTCATCTGATGAAGAAAATGCCAGTTTGGTTCGCCTACAGGGTA
This sequence comes from Erythroxylum suave, assembly GCA_027563595.1. Lineage (NCBI taxonomy): Eukaryota > Viridiplantae > Streptophyta > Magnoliopsida > Malpighiales > Erythroxylaceae > Erythroxylum > Erythroxylum suave. Next base: position 19,683 of record JAOSBN010128646.1, read on the forward strand.
ATGCTGCGGTTCCTGCTAAGAGTACTTCAAAGGCCTCTCTTGAACATGGGAAAGTTGCCTACTGTGTAAGCAAAATGGTACGCTCTACTTCGGATCATTACTCTTCTCGATCTAAAAAGGAGGACAGCGACTCTGTAGGAATAGACAGTACTTCGGCCAGTGGGGATTTAGAACCCGCTGACCTTACTATTGCCACCTCTGCACCCGTAGGTGCACCTACAGTTGCAAAACTGAATAAATCTTTTATTAGTCTTTTTAGTACTAACTGAGACTTGAAGAAAGGTATGAAGTTAAGAATGGTTCTAGTTGAGGAGGAAGTTACCATGAAGTAGGAAGATTTGATTCGAGTTGAAGAGAAATGGGGTTACTGCCTAGTTGGTTGCTTCACAGGGCATTTTCTGGGACTAAAAGCCTTGGAGGGATTAATGACCAAATGGGGGATGAAATGCAAAATCTTACCCCATTCTAGGGGTTGGATTCTCTTTCAGTTTGATAACGAGGAAGACAGCATAAGTGTCCTCACGGGGGGGCCATATATGTTGTTTGGAAAAACCCTATTGCTTAAGCGACTCCCTTATGCTTTTGCTTTTAATTATTAAGACTTCATGGAGGTGCCCATTTGGGTGCAATTTCCCAGAGTTCCCCTAGAACTTTGGAATGAAAATGGCTTATCTAAATTGGCTTCTAAAGTCGGGAAGCCTCTCTGTACTGATGGTATTACCAACACTGGGAGTCGGCTGGGATTTGATCGAATGTTAGTGGAAATAAATGTTGCCAAGCCTCCTACGACGAGCTTCTCTGTGAATATGCTCGGAGGATCTCTATATACTCAACTGGTCAACTACGAATCCTATCCTAGTTATTGCTATGAGTGTAAGCGATTTGGGCACACTCCTTTTGAGTGTCAAGTCCTTGGCTTGAAAAAAAGGGGTATACGGAGGTAAAAGGGGCTGTTGGCGAAGAGGGGCCTTTGAGGTCAGATCAGCCAGCAACACGATTCTCAGCTAACATGGCGGCAAGGGTTACCAAGCAGAATGATCCTGGTACTTCTACATCTCTGAAAGGGAGCAAGAGAAATAATCCTATTGGCAGACTCTTAGAGAAGCCACCTCAGGTTCCTGCTACAGGGGATCAGGTGCTCAAAGTTGTATCGAACTCAAATGGTCAATGTGGTAGTGATGGGCTTAATGTTCCCCACAGCTAAGTCCAGGTGAGATAACGATACTAGCTGGCCAGGCATCACTAGCTGGAATTGAAAGGGACATCCTCGATCAATAGCTACTTCAACAGACGTGCGGGTAAGGACAAAACAATATGGCTCTAGTGATCATTGTGTCTCGTCTGGGATTGGCATCGAGCAATCTGATAAGCCGAACAAAAAAGAGGCATCAGCTTCACTTCAGATTAGGTCAATAGGGCAGAATAAAGGCAAAGGAGTGATCATGACAGGAAAGAGATCAGGGGAGCTAATTCGAAAGACTGTGCAGGACGATTCAACTGTAGCGCAGCATGCAGGCAGTAAGAAACCGATGAAGACTACCTCTAGCAAATCTTCTACTGTAGTTTCAGTGGTGGATCTGACTGGCCCTTCAGGAAGTGATAAACCAAAAGGCCTTATAGCTTTAGCTAAGAGACCTGGAGGGGAGAGATCCTCCAGCCTGGCATCATGACCATTTTTTGTTGGAATGTTCGAGGCCTAAATAGGGCCTCGTGACAAAATCGTGTTGTTTCATTAGTAAAACAGCATCGTTGCAAATTAGTTTGTTTTATGGAAACCAAGTTGAGTATGGATGGCTTATGATTGATGGTGCAAAATAAATTTCTTGGCTAGGATTTTGTGCAGAATTTTGATGTGATAGTGGGAGGAAGAATGTGCCCCCTTTGCTTTAAATGTACTATCTTGGAGGTTGGGGAGCAGCTAATCCATTGTCAGATTTTCTGTTGTGTTACACAAAAGAGCTTTTATGTCTCCTTTGTGTATGGCCTGTATAGTGTTGTCAAACGATGGGAATTGTGCCATCATTTATTGGCATTGGGTTCGGCCATATCACTCCCTTAGATGATCTTAGGTGATTTCAACTGTGTTTGTACCACACAAGGACGATTAGGATGCCGACCTCCTTCAGCCTACCTCCTTAAAGATTTGGTTGATTTTTGGATGTCACTAGGGTTGGAAGATGCTCCTTACACAGGGGAATTTTTCACATGGCAGAAAAACCTGTTGTGGGCAAAACTGAACCGAGTATTGCTAAACCAAGCCTAGGGATTAGGAGACTATGGATGTTTAGCAAATTTTTTGGGGATGCTCCCTATCTTTGACCATTGTCCCATTGTGGTCACTTTTTGTCACTTGACACAGAAGCCATTTAAATTCTTTAATATGTGGCTTGAGCTTCTTAGTTTCTGTAATATAGTTGTTGACCACTAGGAGTTTATTGGTTTAGGTTCGACTCAGTTTGTACTCTGTAAAAAGTTGAAAAAAAGTAAAGTAACCTTTGAAAGTTCTAAATAAGGAGGTCTTTGGGCATATTTCGCAAAAGGTACAAAAGGCTACCGAAGCTTTCCAAACGGCTTATAAAGCTTCTTTACAAAGCCCGGTTGATACTGCCCTCATAACAAAGGTGACCATTAAAAGGAAAGCTGTGGGGTTCTTAATAGAGGTTAAGAGGAAGTTCTTTCAGCAAAAAGCAAAATGTACTCATTTAGTTGAAGCCAACAAAAGTACCAAGTACTTTCATGCCATTGCTCGGAAGCGCTGCCAGCTAAATCATATCTCCTACCTCCTTAAGGAAGATGGGTCTCAGACAACCTCGATGAGGGAAGTGGTCGATCATTTTGTCAGTTATTACCAGGGATTGTTGGGTACCACAGTGACTACATGTTGTCTGGATAGTGGGGTGATCAATTCAGGCCTAAAGCTGGAAGGGGAGCACAGTGAAAGATTGCTTGCACTGGTCTTGGATGAGGAGATTAAACAAGCTTTGCATGATATAGGGAATGACAAAGCCCCAGGACCTGATGGGTACACATCAGCCTTTTTTAAAACACAATGGAACACTGTTGAGCAGTTGTCTTATTAGCAGTGAAGGAATTCTTTCTTTCCGGGAAGTTACTGAAACAAGTAAACCACACCATTATTGCCCTTAGTCCAAAGTCCAAGTCAGCCCATAAAGCCACTGACTTTCGACCGATTGCTTGCTTAAATGTGGTGTACAAGATCATAACCAAAATCTTGGTTGAACGTATGACAGTAGTTGTGGGTTATCTGATGGACTCTGCATAATCAGCTTTTATACCAGGAAAAGGAATGTTTGATAATATTTTCTTAGTCCAAGAACTTATTCGCGGGTACAGTTGAAAGCGGATATCTTCAAGGTGTATGCTCAAAGTGGATATCACTAAGGCATATGACATGGTTTCTTGAGCATTCCTAGAAACCATGATGAAGGGTCTGGGTTTTCCCCTGAAGTTTATTGGTTGGGTAATGGAATGTGTGTCTATAGCCTCCTATTCAATTTCACTTAATGGCTCCTTGCATGGGCTATTCAAAGCTAGGAGAGGGTTGAGCAAAGGGACCCAATGTTGCCAATCCTCTTTCCATTCTATTTGGAGTATTTGTCCCGTCTGCTGAAGGTAAAGACAACCTAATCTGCTTTTAATTTTCACCCGAAATGTCAAAAGCTGGCTCTCACTCACTTTGCCTTTGCAGACGATTTGATGCTATTTTCGATAGGGGACTTTGGCTCTGCTTAGATTCTTTTAGAGGCTTTGAGGGAGTTAAATGATGTAACGATGCTCCAGATTAGTTCCTCTAAATCTAATGTGTATCTTGCAGGGGTTTTAGGATGGGACAAAGAGGATATAATAAAATTGGTGGATTTTCCAGTAGGGATATTCCCAGTTCGTTACCTAGGAGTCCCTTTGGCACCTCTCAAAGTATCGATTGCTCAGTTTTCTGTTCTTATAGAAGCTGTGGAGGCTTACCTTAATGAATGGAAGGGAAAGACCCTCACTTATGCTAGCAAAATTGAACTGGTTAATTCGGTTATTCAAGGGCTACTTTGCTTCTGGTTGCAGGCTTTTTCTATACCTATCACCATACTTGATAGGATAACCTCTTTGTGTCGAATCTTTGTATGGGGAGGGAAACACTATAGAGTTGCATGGGATTCTCTTTGCGCCCCCAAAAAATAAAGACAGCTTGGGTGTGAAACATTGTAAATATTGGAACCTGGCCCTTCTCTCTAAGGTATTGTGGAACATCCTTATGAAAGCTGACTCGCTTTGGGTACAGTGGATTCATTGGAAGGGTCTTTGGTGTGGATTCATTGCTCACATCCGTAATTTGTTGGTGGAATGCTTGGGAGACCGAAGGGGAGTGGAAGAAAAGATGCACTCTTTGTGTCTCAATAGTACACTCTCATTAATGAAAGTGTATGAGCTGATTCAGATCAAACATATAGCCTGCCCATAGATGTCCTTCATATGGAAGTCATATATACCCCCAAAATTCTCCTTTATTACTTAGCTAAGCTACCGAAATCGACTCCTTACGAAAGATAATCTCTTATTCTTGGAGTTGGATCGAATGTGTTGTTTCTACCATGATAACGTTGAAACTGTTGACCACTTGTTCTTTAAATGCCCTTTTATAGGTGATATTTGGAGTGGCATTTAGAATTGGCTTGGGATGACCCGACAAATGTCTTCTTTATTAAGTGCTGTCAGGTGGATCCGTAAGGAATACACTAGAGCTTGGTTAAGAAGCAAACCCGCAAGGTTAGCACTGTTGTCCACCATATACATGGTCTGGAAAATAAGGAATGTGGTCCTCTTTGATGCTGCTTCTTTTTCGATCTTTGATGTCATCTTTTGCATCAAACTTGGTATTTATAAGATTTTGTATAGATTGTACCCATGTGAATTGATAACTTTCTAAAGGGATGTCTCAGTTGGAGTTGGCCTTATTGTGATTACCTCTGTCTTGTTGCCCTGTTTCTGGGCTGGTATATCTTTTCCTGACTCTGTACCACTAGTCAGGGTCATTTCTTCATTAATAACAATTTGAGCTGCTCTCTCTAGTATGCAGAATGATACTTGTTTCCTACAATGTCATCTCGTGCTTGGTTAAAGGTTGAAGCTACTATATTGGCACCTGTGTGGGACTTACTGATAAGGGATGGAAGGATTACTGGCCTGGTGGATTTATCAGGTCTAGTTATTAAGGTGCTGTCTACTGATCCCTATTGGGTGTAGCTGCTTGGGTTTGTGCCACTAGGCCTATGTTGGGATTTGAGGGGAATACAGTATATGGATCTATCAAACGGTTTATGAGTGGGGATAAATAGGAAAGGCTGGACAGGGGCAGTCCTCTCCGGCCACTCCTCTAGTTTTTAGAGTACACCTGGTGTTGGACATTTGTGTTGTTCTCCATAGATCGATGACTGACACTTGTTTCCCGTCAAGTCGAGTGCTATTGTCTACTGGTGTTTATTTCTTGGTAGTAGGTAACTTTTTGTGTGAGGCCATCTGCCAGGGGATGGTAGGTTGAATGGCCTGGTAGGGGCTTCTGAGGAGACTTTGGCACTATGTCGCATTTTGAGGGGGGTGCAGTGTTTGGGTCTATGCTCAGTCTAGCAAGGTTAGGTGGAGAGGAACTGTTAGAATGGTGTAGAACTTCTAGCCATCCTTCTGGGTATTATCCTACACATGCAGCTGTAAGCTACAAGGGAGCATGGGGTAAGACTTGGTATGGAGTAGGGATTCCTAACAGAACTCCAGTGATTAGGGGAATGCTTGGCCATAGAAGCCTTTACTAGCCAACCTATGCCACATTAAGCAGCTACTTGGTTACTTGTGGCTCGTAGAGATGCAGGGTGAATAGTTAACCGTTCGCACAGCTTGGGAGGTGCTGCCATATCCATTACACCTTATAGTTTGGGGTATAACACTCTGTGATTGAGAGTAGAAGTGCAATGTGGGGATGGCTCTAGCGCTTGGTGAATAGACTCTCCTGCCCACCATAAGCTGTCTAGATGAAGAGGAGGTGCCTAGTCCAATTTTACTGCCTTGCAGGGGGAGGGTAGATTTAGTGATGCTCATCTTTTTTTGGAGCCTATTACAAAAGTAGAGAGGTGGTGGTCCCTGTTTGATGCAGTGCTGTTGCACGGGGTGCTGGTTCATGTCCTTTTGACTAGCCACAAATTATGGGCTTTGTTTGGCTTATAACCAACTTAGATGTTTGGCTCTTCTGCATTGTCAATGTTGCGGGTTACTATCCTGAAGAGAAAGATGTTTTTCTAGTGGACTCAGATGGACCTATTCTGTTGAAAAATCTAAGCGTGGGAACCTCCGGAGTAGGTGAAGCATTGCTGGGGGAAGGGGGGCCCTTAGTTCCTAGTCTCACTGCAGGAGCCTTGCACAGCACCTCTAATTATAGTAACAGGGCATGGCTGGGCACCATGATGAAGGACAAAGTTGTTTTGGTGTACGGATGATTGAATAAGTGCTGGAGAGTTGTCCTGGCATTTCACTACTATGAAGGGAGGGGTGACATCGTGAAGCAGATTGGCGATGATCACATCCCCTGCACTACATGGCGCGGCCTTCGTGGCGGCATCTTATTATACTAACTAGTTTGTTCATTTTGCAAGTAATTTTTGAAGCAGACCACCATTTCGAGGTCCTGATATAGCTGACCCATGTCTTCTACACTCGCCTGTCCCTAGTTACTGTGAATGTCTTGCATTAACTGTTCACTACCAACGCACTGCTCCTCTCCGAAATTTATTATGCCCCCTCTTACTGATACATTGATTTATACCTACCGACCACCTAACCTCCTCGTGTTTGTGCTCTCTCCCTTGGAGTCGGACGTCGCACAACAACCTCTCTGCATGGTACTGTTCATTGCATGCAGTACGTACCCGCTCTTTCATTATAACTAAGGCTGGATCATTGATCATCGTCGCTACTATTCACTACTGGATCGCCGGAGTAATGAGCAGCCCTTCAGTACTGGCAGGATGCCCATCGCCTAACGCTTGTTGACTGATTGCAAAGTGAAGGGGGAAGCGATTCACATATTCTGCATGGAACTGTGCCTTGCATGGCACTGTTCACATGCATAAGTCCCACCAATGCATGTACCTATTCAAGGTCAGATGCTCCATTCCGCTTGAAATTTATTAGTGCATCCCTGAGGCCATAGCCTATGCGGCATGATTACTCACTGATGGATTCACTGTGTGTTGCCAGAACTACTATGCACTGTTGGAATCACTGTGCGATCGTTGGAATTATTGTACATTCACCAGCATTACTGTTCACCTTTAGGAGTTACTGTTCACCGTAACTGTTACTGTTCACCGTAACTGTTATTGTTCCTAAGGAGAGGTGAATAGAAAATTACTAGGACAATTACCTGGTAATTTACTATTCAATTATCTCATCTGATCTTTTGATTACCCAGCCTCCTTTTGGATTGTTTTGGGGTCTTTTGGCATCTTTTTCCTTGGGTGTACTAGGAAAATGGTAACTAGATTTGTAGGACTTACATTTTATTCAGATTGTACCTGTTATTGGGAGAATCTGATTTTGAGGTCAGGGTATGCCCCTCAGGACCGTGTATATATTCATTTTTGGTATAACATATTTACAAAAAGAAAAAGAGTTATCAATGGGGGCATTATTGAGTTCTCTTAAGACTTTGGTGATTTTCTCTGATTATCACCCAAGTTGCATTCCCTTAAGGATTCTGGCTCTCTCCTGTGTACGACCTGAGTGCTTTGCTACTGTGTACTGTTTTGGAGACTGAAGTTGTTGACTCAGGAGACCACTGTGTTACGTTTGGGTGAACATCACGACTACTTCGTATTTTTTCTGGGTTCCTCTTGACTACCTATCTTCCCCGATTACCACTGAGTTTTCACTCTAGGGTTGTGGGTAGCTGAAAGGGAGCTTGCAAATTGGAAAATTATGAGATTCTGCTATTGTTAACTCGGCTAGGGTTGTCGGCAGTGGATGCCCGATTTAGGGATTTTTTGAGATCTCTGATTTCTACTTATGTTTTGACTGGTTGCAGGTGTATTCCACTTATTGGGGCAGAGATTGGGTCGCTAAGTTTTTGGGGTGTGCACATTGTTCGCGTTATTGACCGTGGATGTGTGATTGTAGTCCCGCCTCCATTGACGGTGACTCTCTCTTGTTTGGGGGTGCTCTATTCAGGGTCGTCTAGCATTGGTAACACCTCATTATCCTAAAGTGCTCGATAGTTCAGAGCTTTAAATTTGACTATTTTTGGCTTGAGTTTGCTCCCGGTGGGGACCTTGTTCAAGGGGGAGTGTCTGGTTTTTCTAGTTGTCTTGGTCCTGTATCTGTATTCGGCAGGACATGCAATTATTTTTGGCTATGTTCTTGGAGGGTTGGGAAAGTGTGGTTGTCGATTGTCGGTTGCCTTGTTGGGCTGCGTTTTTTTTTCCTTGTGGGTGAACCTTATCCGTACTAAAGTAGTTGACTGGTGCTACCTGATGGCGGTCAATGTTGTGTGCTCTGGCATATTGACGCATGGGAAAAAAGAATAAAACCCCTTATAAGGGGCAGGACATCACTAAAGAATGTGTGATGGACCAGCAATGTGCAGAATTGGAGGATTTTTCCTCTGATGAAGACAATACTAGTTTGGATCAGACACAGGGTAATAATGTGGCTCCTGATAAGGGCTCTTGCGACAGGAAGACAGATACGAAAGCCTCACTTGAGCATGGGAAAGTTTTCCCCCGTGTAAGAAAATTGGTGCAATCTACTTCAGATGATGACTCTTCGAAGTCTGAAGAGGAGGACAGTGACTCTGGAGGAGAGGGAAGTACGTCGGCCAATGGGGACTTAGAGCTTGCTACCCCTACTATTGCGACACCTGAAGCAGTAGGTACTAGTGTAGTAGCAAAACTGAATAAACCTTTTTTTGTTAGTCTTTTTAGTAATAACCGAGAATTGAAAAAAGGCATGCAGTTAAGAATGGTTCCAGTTGAGGAGGAAGTCACTATGGAGCAGAAGATTTGATTCAAGTTGAATAGAAATGGGGTTACTACCTAGTTGGTTGCTTCACCAGTCGTTTCCCTGTAATGAAAGCCTTAGAGGGCTTAGTTACCAAATGGGGGGTGCAATGCAAAATCTTACCTCATTCTAGAGGTTGGATTCTCTTTTAGTTTGATACTGATGAAGATAGCATAAGTGTCCTCGCAGGGGGCCTTTTGTGATGTTTGGAAAACTCTACTGCTTAAGCAGCTCCCTACTACTTTCGCTTTCAATTATGAAGACTTCATGGAGGTGCCCATTTGGGTGCAATTTCCAAGTGTTCCCTTGGAACTTTGGAATGAAAGAGGCTCATCTAAGCTAGCTTCTAGGGTCGGAAGACCTATATGTACAGATGGTATCACCAACGATGGGACTCGGCTTGGATTTGCACGTATGCTAGTGGAAATAAATGTTGCCAAGCCTCCCACTATAAGCTTTTCTGTGAATATGCCAGGAGGATCCCGGTATACACAATTGGTCGTATATAAAAGCAAGCAGTTTCCCCACACCCCTTTTGAGTGTAAAGTCGTTGGTTCGAACAAAAAGGGGAACACAGAGGTAAATGGGACTGTTGGAGGAGAGGGAATCTTGAAGTTAGGTGTTGAGAAGTCTAAGTCCAATAATCCCTCCCTAATACTGAGGACACCATGACGGTCACCTCCGCAAGCACTTAGGAGCAAAGGGTATAGAAAATTGCAAGAGACTAAGCTAACAAGGAGGAAGGGACTCACAATCTGAACTGTCCTGGTACTTCTACATCTCTGCAGGGGAGCAAGAGTAGTATGAAGTGAATCACACGTTAATAAGAACTTGTATATTATAAACTAGATACACAAGAAGGGGGGTTGAATGGTGTATCTTTTTCATGAATACGAATTATAAGAACTTCTTGAACTTGTTAAAAGGCTACTGCAAAGTTTATACGAAAAATTATTATGGAATTAAATCTCAATTTAACAACATAAATAAACTGAAGTAAAAGGTAAGAGGGTAGACGCTATGATTTTATACTGGTTCACCCCAAACCGTGGGCTACATCCAGTCCTCAGAGTTCATCTGAGTGTTCCACTATACTTCAAAAAACTACAAGTATTCTTTTTCTTTTAGAACCTCTTCAGGTCTCTTTCACAAATTATTCTTTCTGTTATAGCCTCTTCAGGCTCTCAGACTTTTCTCTCTCTTACTAGAAAGGTAGTTTGAGCTTTTGTTACAGTAAGATAGC
>JAOSBN010128653.1:0-29973 GCA_027563595.1 Erythroxylum suave
TCTTCGGGGTCTTCACGAAAGTTGTAGAATGTGAATCACTCTTCGAAAATATGCTTGAATGACCATGATCCGACACCTATAGCGAGAGTTATGCTTATTGTCCTAAATCATGTACATGCGCAATTGTGGTACCAGAGTAAGAAGACGAATAGAAAATGACCAACAGTCGGGCTCTAGAAACGGGGCCCGACATCTGTGGTATCAGAGCTTGAGAGAATTATGTTATCGTTTAGTATGGGCTGGGTTCAAGAAACCGGGGTCCAACACTTCCACACTTCTATTACAAAATTCATAGGAAAGCTGTCTCAGTTGAATCTCTAGGTTGTGAATAGATGAGGCATGATTTTCTATTATTTGCTCAAATTTCTCTTATAATCTCTTTTGGCTCTTTTCCATATCTGTGAGCTTGTTTAGGATCTTGTCCAATTTAGAATCTCATGAATTGGACTCATCTTACTGAAGTCTTAAAAGGTCTTGACATCCTAAATGAATCCTTACATTGATGGAACAATAGAAATTGGGTTGTTCTGCCACCCTAAAGTGTATAAGTTCCAATAAGGATCGTTACTTCCCTAACTACACTGTGCCTCATTGTAATTCGCAAAAGTTCCTTGCTTCCTATAATATCTATCTTCCACCATTGTTCTTTCCATTTCTTTTTAGCGTCTAGCTCTTCAGATGTCTCATTTCTCATTCTAAGATGTCCTGTTACGTCTCTACTTTACACCCAAAAATTCTTTATTTTTTTTAATGAACAAAAGATAGTGAAAAGTCCTTAGACTAAAGAACTAAACTAATCACCTCCCCAGCATTGGCACTAAAAACTTGATCAAGCTTTTTAGATGATTTTAAGTTTTAATTTATTAACCTCGATAATCCACAAGCTCACAAGTTGCTAGCATAGTACCTAAGGTGTCGATCCCACGAGGAGGGATAATCCAATCACAAAATCTAAGGCCAAAATTAATTGTAGAAATTCAAAATGTAATAAAACTAAAATAAGAATTCAATTCAACCAATTAAATCAATTCAAGAATCAATCATGAAAAAATTAACAATTTAATAGTTGCAACACACACTCAAGACTCAACCTAAGGAATTACCAATTAAGAGAAAGGGAATATTACCTATTTTTAACTCTAACCTAATCTATTATAAATTACTGGATTATTAGTTTTTGATGATTATAGGGTTGATTACTCTATCTCGAGTTATAACTAATAGCCCTAATTTATAATCCCTAATTAGATTATAGAAGTTGAAATTTCTTAATTAACAACCTATCCAAAAGCCTAATTACATCTGAAGTTGTCGAATAAACTATCAAAAAGCTATGCAAGATCTATCTTCATATAATTTACCGATTTGACTTAATTATTGTTCTATTAAATCACCTAACTCTCGTTAGCCTAATTTAATTATTTTCACTTGATTCACCCTTTCAGTTTATTATTGAATTATATATGCCCATAATTAAATCAAAATAAATCCAAATATCACATAAGGAATCATATTTCATTAAATCAAAGATAAAACCCCAAAGGTGAGTATAGAAGCAACATTAGCATCCAAAAATCTTGTCATCAACTATTATTCCAATTCTATATAATAATAAAACTAAAAGTCAAAGGAAATCCAAAACTGAATGGACGGTGGGAGATAGCAACGTCAAGAAACTCCTAATCTGGGAAGTACATCGAGTCGGCTTCTTCTTCTCTTCTCTCTTCCCTCTTCTCTTTCTATATCTCTCCATAATCTAAAAGTGGCTGATGCAAAAGCTCCTCTTCTTTTTTGTCTTATTCTTTAAATATCTTTTCTATTTTGAGCAGCCCCCGGGTTTGTTGAGGTCTAAAAGGTCCAAAAATCCCTCAAAACTTTTGAGTGTCTATGCATCTACCTAATGCAGACCACTATTGTGACCTTGTAAGCCATAATCGTGGGCCACATATGAGCCATCTGTCACAATCGAGGCAAGTAGGCCATGATTGTGGGCCATGTCCTAGCCTTCTATCACGATTGTGGGCTAACTCCAATCTTTTGTCACAATCATGGCTTGTTATGCCATGATCGTGGGTCATTTTTTTAACCATGTTGTCAACAAAACTTCTAAGTTCTTCGATGTTGACCCTAAAACACTAACAAACACATCAAGGTAACTTAAAAACATAGTAATTAAGCTCAAAGACTTGTATTAACCTATAAAGCACTTAAAACATAAATAATTAACAAACTAACACAGTTATAACCTAAACACATTCTAAATGATTGAATTAATAATTAAATGCATATCAAATTAAGACCTAAAACATGATGATGAATTTTTTATTGGCTACTCAGTTACCTTCAAATACCTCAAGCTATACCTAATCACCACCCTATAAGTAGCCTCTAAAAGGCAATGAGGAAATGAGAACTCAAGTATAGGATTAGTATCCAAGATATCCTTGAGCACCTCAAGTCTAAGAATATTTGCGTCATTGCTATAATGAGACTATCATTAACATTAAAATAGATTATCCACATAATTGTTTCATGGCAGGTCATCCAATGTACTTACTACTATTAGCAAACATCCATATGTTAAATCTAAACAACTCATGCGTACAACTTAGAGATCAACTGCTTGATCTAATCAGAGAGCATAACATATGCTAGTCCGTCTGGATTAATATTGTCCTATCTCATTAATCCTATGAGTAAGGACAATTTAGATACTAATATAATTACATATGATAGGAACCTCATTATCATGATCTCATCATGATTTCCTTCATGCTATATAATGTATCAAGGACTTCATTAATTCGATTTAAGATAACTATCAATTTATAAAGATCATGAACATTAAATTATCTGAAAAGCGTTTTTATTAATAAAAAAGATTTGTACAATAAGTGTTATAGGTGATGGCCTTTAAATCACTTCTGTAATAGGATATGGGATTGAGATATGTATTTTTAGGTGTTTTAATTAGTGAATTAAGCAAAGGAAAAGGGGAAGCGAAGGGAGAGTACTAAAAGAAGAGCTAAATGGTTTATTTCAAGGTTTGGGAATACATTTAGTTAATTTTTGTATGTGTGCATATTTGAATGTGTACAAAGATTGATTTTGACATGGAATGGTTTCTGAAATGATATCATAGTGTTACTTTTTATGGAGTTGGTTGAATATAATAAGGAGAGTAATGTTTTCTAAAATTCTATCTTAGGTTCTCAATTCACTTAACCTAGCCCCATTATTTTGGACATAAGTAGGCCTGTAAACCTCTAAATTAGGTGATTTTAATTGGAGATGAAACTTAAGACAAATACTTAATTGTGGATTTATGACATTGTAAACTAAGATAAAAAATGGTGACTTGATGCTGCCCCTGTATTGGAATAGCTTATGATGTTTAGTCTATATCTCATGGTTTAAAAGTCCAAATGTTCTAATTTTTAGTGCTATAGAAACTAAGGCTATATGAAGACAAATTTTTATGATACCTCAAAGCCTAAATTGAATGTTTGATATGTAAAAATTATGAAACAGTTAGAGACCATTGTGTAATTTGTTTTTGATTAATTTATTTGCCAATTTTTAGACCCATCGTGGCCTTAACCCAAATTGCACTATTTTGAGTTTTTTTCTTCCATTTTTATTTTACCGAATCATATCAGACCTTTTTGAATGTGCATGAAACTTTTCAAACACCAAGAAATAAATGAAATAGGACTTACCAGAAGTGAATTGGATTTTTAAACATTGGAGTTTAAGAGTGAGCATAATGCATGCGAAAGATAATTTACATGTATATAGATGATTTGCATACATATTTATTGCTTATATGTGTATAGCATGCACTTCAATATAGATTTTATAACTTCAAATGAATATCATACGATGAATTATGAAATGGGCAAATGGTTGAAGGAAATGTTATAGTACCTGTTCTATTATCTTGGTGGTGGATAGATAGGCATGCTTATATGGCTATAATGCAGCTGCTACAACTTGACACCAATGGTTTCTTCATTTTAATACTAAAATATCTCCATATTTTGATGCCTTCGGGTATCCACAGATTGATACTTTTGAGTATCTACAGGTTTGATATCTTCAGATATCCATAGTTCCCATTATCTACGTCCACGAAAATGTGCAGGCATAACATAGAAAGTAAAGTAAATGGTTATAAATAAGAATCACAACATGACAACATAACTAATTGGTATTGATGAGCATTTGCAATTATATTGATAGTTTGTATCAATGAACGTTGAATATCAATGTTGGTTTATGAATGTTAATTTACGATATATGAATAACAAATTAAAGCATGTTTGCATTATGTATTGTTGGAACGAAAACAAGTTCATGCTTAGTTTGGCTAAATGGTATATTTCAAAAACTTTTTCCGAAATCAAAATACAGCAGAAGCATAAACACCAAATCAACATGCTTTTAATCCATATATGATAAGGCATAAAGAAAATAAATAAAATAGGAAAAGACTGGATTATTACTGACTCCTCACTACAGCTTTGACTCCTTGCTGCTGTGTCCTCAACCAATCCGATCTACTACTTGTTCTCCTTGGGTAGTTTGGTTAACAAGATACTTTGGTGGGAAAGGAGAAGAAAAACAAATGGAGCTTATCTTTGCTATATTAGGCTAGCCTAGAGAGAACAAAAATGAGACCTTCTCTTTTGCTATATTAGGCTAGCCTAGAGAGAACAAAAATAAGACCTTCCCTTTTGCTATATTCGACTAGATTATAAAATAAAAATGAGACTTTCTCGTTTTCTATATTCGGCTAACTTAGAGAAAAAAATAAGACCTTCTCATTTGCTATGCCCAATGGTTTGGAGAGAGTTTTAGGAGAGAATACCCACTTACATTCATATAGCATCAAATGCTAAAAGATGAGTTGTCCACCTCCCACTCCAACATATGTTCGGTTTTTTTAGAGAGTGAAAAGCTGAACAATGCACCTTTTCATTCTTTAATGATAAGAATGCTAAAAGAGCTTTACATAAACACCCACATTCATTTCCATAGAAAATCAAATGAGTAGTATGTTATTAAAACAAGCCATTAACACCATTTAATGAAGAGCATGACTGAATCCTATATCTTTATAGAATTTGGTTTTGCCTCTTTTTAATTTTAATTCAATTAATCTAATTAATTAAATCAAAATCTAGACCAATATTAAAAGTTTCTTTGGGCTTATAATTAACAATTAATTAGTGTAAGCCTAACTTTTAATTATAGGCTTAAGGCCCAATTTAATTAACTCTAAATTAAATTGTTTCGGTCTCATTGGCCTAAATCCAATTCATCCATTTCTCTCCAAATTGTCTCATTTTCTTTTCGATAAACTCCGTTTGGTGTAGCAATTCATAATAGCCCTATGGGGAGTGAGCCAATCCATGCTTAGGATCACATCTATCTCTCTCAACTGTAATACAATCAGGTCTACATCCAACTTTGCTTGATCAATCCTAATCAGACATCTCTCATAAACTTCTCCTATCACTATAGTACTACCTATTGGTGTACTCACCTCTAACCTATACTGTAACAACTCCCTCTCACAATGCAGCCTACATGCCAAATGCGATGCGATAAAGGAGTGAGTGGATCCTGGATCTAGCAGTGCAAAAGCTTCAAAATCGTAAATGAGAAGCACACCTGCAACTACATTTGGTGAGTCCTGGGCCTCTTGCCTAGTTATAGCATAGACCCTGGCCTGGGATTGTGGTCAGTTACCCCGCCCCTTAGTCCTCATGAAAGAACCCCTAGCTCTTCCTTTGTCTCCACCTCAGCTTCTCTGTATAGATCCACCACCTCTACTCTACTGGACAGTAGTGTTACTCCCAGCTCGCCCACTAACAGCAAACTGAACTCCCAAAGTATCAGAGAAATCCTTGATCTGGTGGTCCGTGGAGCTGCATTTGAGGCAAGCTCTAGTCAGTTTCCAACACTTACCACCATGCCTCTTCTCACAGTGATCACAAACTGGAAATTGATTCTATCTTGTACCCCTTCCATTGTCAGTCTGTGAAAACCTATCTCTCTGCCCAGATCCTGACTGCCTTGATCTAGCTGGTGGTCTGAAATCTCTATTCTGGAGCTTACTAAAACTCCTACCAGAACTACCCTAACTCTCACTAGGCCTTTTCCCTCTAGAACCTTGCCCAATCTTAGCATGTTTCTCTCTCATCAGCTGCTCAATTCTAATTGAAGCAGCCCTCAACTCCATGAAATTACCCAGATCTGACCGTGCCAACCTTGTTCTGTTCTCCATATTAAGCCCATTCTCAAACCTCCTACACTTGTCTTCTTCTGTAGGGATCAAAGTAGTAGCATAACCCATCAGCTCATTAAATCAAATCTCATATTCAGCCACTGACATCTTACCCTGCTTCAAACCTAGAAACTCTCTCATCTTCCTATCCAAGTAGATCTTGGGCATGTAGTTCTCCTTGAAGACTCTCAGGAAGTCTTCCCACTTTAATTGGCAAGGCTTGGTGGTACTGCCTGGAACAGTTTTCCACCACTGATAAGCTGGGCCCTATAATAAGGACACTGTATAATCAAACCTCTCATCAAGCTCACAATCCACCTAATTAAATACCCTCTCTGTCCTCTCTAACCATCCCTCGACCTTGGCAGGGTCTGTGCTGCCATAAAAATCCACAGCTCCTTGCTTCCGCAGCCTATCATACCTCCTGTCCCTTCTCTTGGGAACTCTTGGAGGCATCTCCTTAGATCGAGGTACCGAGGACTCTCTACTAGCTCCTATCGATCTTTGGTCAGCTGGTTGATCAACTTGATCACCTAGAACAGATGACCTATAACAAACAACAAATTTCAATCATTTTTGTACACTTATCATGATATTTCATGCTTAATGTTCTATATGTCCCCAAAAGATGCCAACCATGCTCTGATACCACCTAAATGTAACACCCCCTTATCGCAGGGTACATATCAGGATGCCTGGAGGTCATTCCAGTACATATCCTATGATAAAGGTGAGCTACTTTCGATCACTACTTAAACTTCATATGGCTTCATATCATTTTTCATTATAAAGCATTATGTGGAAATCACAATATTTTGAAACCCAACCTTTTTCTCATTTCATTTCACAAAATCGAAAGGCTACAATGTATCTTTCGACAATTTCCATATGTATATTATCAAAACCTAATACAATAATACTACATAAATGAAGAAAAAATACAAATCTATCTAATCAGTCCAAAAGTCCCAGCTCACCAACCTTTGAGCCATGACTCTATCTAATCCGTCCAAAAGTCCCAGCTAACCAACCTTTGAGCCATGACTCCTCTTGCCAAAACACAAACTACAAGGTGGTAAAGCCTCTCGGTCCTAAAAAGACAACGTTGCAATTTTGGTGAGTTTTGCGAACTCAATGAGGTAACCATCATTGATGGTTCACTCAATTCATGCAACACATCATTTTACATAACATATAATCACATTTCCATTTAAGCATAGATGAATTATGCATTTCAATAAATCAAACATATATAACCAAATGCATATGAAATGATCGTGATACCCTTTTTCTAATTGTTATGTTGTTATGACCAAGTGCCTGAACTATCCCGTATCTATTTTGGATATCGGGCTCATTAATAGTTGTCCCTTATCCAATGAGGATACAAGGCTTATTATACGTTGAGCCTGATGCTCTGAAACACTAGTGAGCTCGAGGCTCATTTTCACTTGTTGAGCTTTAAGCTCTAATCATTGGCTACTCTAGTCACAACTCCCATTATCTGATTATGCATTCATGCATGGAATGCATGTAACCCAATCAATCACATCATAAAACACATAGGTCTTCACATTCACACACAAGTAGGACTTCAATATCTCCATCCCCATTCATTTTCATCGGACCTTCTGTCCGGAATCCACAATCAAACACATTCATTTCACATTCACTTATCATTCACAGCATAACTTAAGCAAACAATAATTGAGAGAAACCATCTAAGTTACTCACAAGTTCCTCTCGAAGCTAACGCGTGGAAGTGCCGGCAACGTCTGGAAGTTGACGTTCCAACTGTTCCTCTATAACAATTAACATACACATATATCACAATCTGCATAATTATACGTGTTCATTAATGCATATATATGGAATGAATTATGTACAATGCACATTCACGACAATCTCGGGTACCCTTCCCTCAAGGTTATCACAAAAAGAATCAAATATCAAAACTCCCTTAACTAACATTGTTCGTAGGGTTTAAACCTCAACAAACTATTTGAATCAAATTTCATAACCTAATGAGCCATTTCAGATTTTTTTTCCAAACTTTGACTTTCAAGTCTACTATTCACGTTAAACCAGAGAGTGCAATTGATATTATTTGGTCATATAAGTACAAAGTAGACAAAATGACAAACATAGACGATACAGAAAGGCAGACGAAAATTTCAAAAGGCAAACAAATTGAAACAAAGACGGAAGCAAAAGATAGACGATAAGAAATCAAACATAAGTGATAGGCTAAACACAGATGATTCCTTGCATCTGTGTTAGACGAGAAGAAACGCAGACGATAGCAAAGCCAAACATAGAAGATAAGAAATACAGACGCTAAATGGTCAACACAGATGATAAAATAATCAACCAAAGACGATAAAACATAGAATATAGAATATAGTGGATACATGGTCAACATAGACGAAGAAAGTCAACCAAGACGATAAAACATAGACGATAGAATATAGACGATACATGGTCAGCATAGACAAAGAAAGTCAACCACACACGATAAAACATAGACGATAGAATACAAATGATACGTGGTCAACATAGACTTAGAAAGTCAACCACAAGCGATAAAGCATAGACGATAGAATACAGACGATACGTGGTCAACATAAACGAAGAAAGTCAACCACAGATTATAAAACGTAGACAATAGAATACAAACGATACGTGGTCAACATAGATGAAGAAAGTCAACCACAGACGATAAAATATAGACGATACGTCTATGCTCTTGGACATCTCTAAGTCTTCACCAACTCTCATATAAACACCTAAGTATTCATACATGCTCAATGAAGAAACATAACATATCACCTTTTCATATCTAACTCTTTACAGTAATCTTATACATCATTTTATTTCTATTTCAACTCCAAGAACCATCTCACAACCCCTTATCACTAATAATCCATCAAAACCCAAATAAAACCATATCCCCAAATTTTCATCCCTTTAACACAGTGTTCAGGAATACAATTATATGAAAATGCCATGCTCATGGACATGACAGTAACTCATCAAATTTATTTCAAAATCTTCAATTCTAAAGCATTTATTCACTACCTTCTTGTTGAAAAACTCAAAGATCTTTGACTATTCCCAAAGCCTTAATTTCGTGCAAAATCACGTACTCCTCTGTGAACACTAACCAATTTCTGGTCTTTCTTAAGGCAGAAGAAACACTTTAGGAGTAAAGCAAATGGTAAGGGATATGAAGAATTAGAGTTAACTCTCGGAAGAAGTTTGATGGAAAACTCTGTGTATGGAAAGAATTTTGGAGACAATGATAGCAAGGAAAGAACTTAGGAAAAGTACCAACCCCTTTTTAACTCTCGAATTACTCAAACTACTGACACATAATAAAAGCAACTTTGCACTTGTCATCTTCCTAAGCTCTAAGTTTTGACTTAGTTTCTTTTGAACTAACTCTCATCTTTACAATCCAACTATCTCCAAATCTTCGTTTGATTTCTATTCTTCTTTTTCCTATTTCCTATAATATTCTATAAATTTCAAAATAAATCCTAAGTTCACTAAAAATTCATAAATCTCACAATTCTACTAATCAATAATATTTTCAATATAGAAACATTCATAATTCTCTAAAATTCACAATTTTCTAAGAATCACAATTCAATCCAATGATACCTGGAACTATTCATGAATGCATGTGCAATTAATTTTATGTGCAGAACAAATATCACTATTCATGTGTATGTGTATACCATTTTATGCATGAACATAAAAATGCACCTCTTGCCTTTCACTGAACACTCCTATTTACTGTTCTAACCTTCCCATAGTTAATAGGATGTCACAGCTGCTTGGCTTAATGCTCTAGAAAAGAGAATTAGAGCAATGGGAAACAAAAGCTAAAAATATCAATTCATTTGTCACCCAATTGTCCAATAACATGAGTGAGAGTCCAGCGAGAACTGGTGGAGCTATCTCTTCAAACACCGTTATTAACCCTAAAAGTTTACACACAATAGCTCTCTGAAGTAGGAAACAAGTGAGGTTCGAAAATCAAGATGAGGAAGTACGCGAAGAGGAGATTGAGATTGAAGAATTGCCTTTAAAAAAGGAAAATTCAAGAAATCTGAAAGTTCCAAAGAAAAATCACTTTTGAATGAAAAGAAGTCTAAATCAAGGGGCATGGGAGCTAATTTAGAGAGCTACAAGGAACAAGCAACAATAAGGGAATATATGGAATCAAGCAAGCATGGAGCCAATGAAGCCAATGGTAAGGAGGTAGATCTTCAAGACCTTCCTTTTCCTAATTCATACTTGATGAGCAAACGAATGACTGACATTAAGCATGAAAAAGATATCATTGATTTGTTTAGTAAAGTGGAAGTTAATATTCCTATGCTTGATCTTGTGAAACGAGTGTCTACTTATGCCAAATACCTTAAAGACTTGTGTACCAATAAGAGGAAGTTTAGGCCAAATGAAAGACTTTGCATATAAGCTGACTATCTGGTTAGTCTTTTTCAGTGGAATTTTTCATAGTCTGTCTTGTTCATTTTTCTCTTGGGAAAACTTCGCTGCGATGTGCTTCACTTCGCCACGGCGAAAGTTCCTTAAAAATCTCTCATGCCAATTCAACACCTTAAAGCAACATTCACCGCTACATGACATAATTTTTTTACCGTAGCAAGCTCACTTCGAGGAACCTTGCCACGACAAAAGATCTATCTGCATTAAGATACCAAGTTAAATTACATTTCTACCTTTATTTTGCTTCTGATCCTTCATCTTCCCTCTGTCCTTTTTTTGTAATTTCCCTTCCACTTCTTTATCAACCCACCATTCCCTTCCTCATTTTTGTATACTTCCCTCTAATTCTCCATGGTGCCATGCTCTTATTCAACTATTCTCCCTAATTAGATTCTTGTCACTCTTATATCTCAAAGATTTTATAAGTTTCTATGTGGTCCTGTGTTTTTTAAAATACCTTCTATTATTCAAATGATAGTCAATTTTGTATAATTTCATTTTCAATGTTTTCAACACAAAGTAAGTGAGAACATGCTAACAAAGTAGCACTTTATGTTTTTAAATCTTGAGATTGTTAATTGAGATATCAACCTTGTTGGAAGGATATTTAGGCTTGAATTCTTTCATTGTTGTGTGTATCTACTTAATTTTATATCTTTTTAGAACTTGTTTTAATTCTTAATCAAAGCTTGATGAACTATAATTTTGTTAACATGATAGAGGCATTCTTTCAAAACCTTGTTGACCCAAACACAAAGCCCATAAACTTATCTATTGCTAGCCCCCTGAGCCATATTTTTTAGTACATGCACACATCTTCTTATGGTGTCAATATTTTATTTCTCATTATCTTTTAGTTATCTCAAGAAATTGGTTATTAAAAAACTCAAAAAGAAAATAAATATATATATATATATATTCTCAAAAGAAAATATTCTTAGTTTAAAAAAAGAAAAAAAGGATTATGTTGTCGTTTGTGTAAATATTGTCTTACAGTTGACATCTATTTCATAATTGTGGTACATGTACTCATATTTTTTCGTTCTTTTTTAGTCTATTCCATCCATGTCATTTAGCCTTCCGTGTATTACAACTTTGAAAAGTCCTCTTGATTTTCAAAATTATAGTTCTTGTAGTAGGGAGGTAGAACTATCATAAGCTTATGGTAAAGAATGGACTAAGTAGATTTTAGAGTGAAATTATCCCAAAAACAAGTGAAATGAGAGCAAACACCTTGCCTTGAGTGAAATCTCTTTTGCTTAATCTCTTCGATTAAATTCTTATAGTGTTTATTTTCCTGGCACTCTTTCAATCTGCTTTGATTGATTTCTGAGAAAGTGATTTTTACCAATTCTTACTCTTATTTTAAGCATGGTTGGGATTTTCTTTTGCACTTGTATCTCTTTGACTCTTATAAACCTTTTCTAGGAGTACAAAGGTCTAAGTGTGGGGGACTTGATTGAGCCCAAGTTTATTACATAAATTGGCGACATTTTCATAACTTTTACAACACTTCTTGGCTCCTATTTCTAGATTTTATGCTTAATTTGACTCTTGAGTTTCTACCTTTATTTTATGCAATTTGAAGAGTTAAATTTGTCACAAATTAGTATTAATTGCACTAATTAATTTTTTGAGAACAACCGATACTGTAAACTACCACTTGTTCATTGTAGGAGACTCAAGAAGATGTAGAGTCAAGGAAAAGCTGAAGTCAAGTTAACAAGTGAAAAGGTGCAACAAGAAGTTTGCCACGACAAAAATTAATTCTATCACCATGGCGAAAGAACCAACAATGGAGCTAAAAATTTAAGGAAAAATTCACCGCGTCAAACTTATCTGTCGTCGCGGTGAAGCTTCAAATACCCAAACCATTTTCGGAATTTTACCTACTGTGCAACCCAATCCATAACCCATTTCTTTTAAAAACCTACCATTTTAAGTTAAAAGGGAGCTATCATGGTGATAATAGGAGAACACTCTCACTTTTGAACCTTCGGACACTCCACCATCCACTGTCCTCCACTTCACCATCAACTCCTCACTCAATAGCTGCTACCATGAATGCTTCCAGTGGGTTCCCATTTGTGAATTCTCCTAGAGTAATGCTTGGCTAAGCATCTCTTTCCTCTTGAAAATGTAGCAATGGCTAGAGCTCAATAGGCTTCAAAGGGGAGTAGTTTATTCCATGTTTAGCTACATTATTATGAAATCCTAGGATTAGGATTTGTAATTTGTAGTTGAATATTCTTGATTAGAGTTTAATCAAGTATTCTACATTCAATGTGTTACTGGGATTTGATGATGTAGAACTCAGAACTTGAATATATGAAGTCTTATATATTTCTATTTGTGATTTTGTTAATTCTATTTTATGTTCCCAGTTATGTTTGATATTGAGATGATTCTAGATCCCCAAATGACTTATTGCATTGACTTACCCATTGCACACACTAAGAGCATTCAACAAGGTTTTAAGAAATGGACTTCATTGATTAAAACCTTGGACTTAAAAAGTTCTTTAAGGTTTACCATTTAAAACTTAGTGATTCACTCCCATAAGAATTCATTTTGAACTATGATAGCCAAAGCTCATTTTCGAGAGGATACTATCATCATTTGATCGTTGTTTTCATTTTGTCGCTTTTCTATTTCCAAAATCCAAAATTACTTTTCATTATATTTTCTTACAATTTGCTTATTTTTTTCCAAATTTCCAAAGATTTAAACCCCCTCTTCCTCGCTAATTTTGTTTCCATATCATGACATATAGGCTAG
Source organism: Erythroxylum suave (assembly GCA_027563595.1). Lineage (NCBI taxonomy): Eukaryota > Viridiplantae > Streptophyta > Magnoliopsida > Malpighiales > Erythroxylaceae > Erythroxylum > Erythroxylum suave. Next base: position 13,586 of record JAOSBN010128653.1, read on the forward strand.
CTTAGTTCCATTCATCAGGTTCCGATTAGGTGAAACAACTTGAGGTTGCATTCTATACTACAATCTTTGGAATTATAATTTTTTATTTGGCCTCCAAGGGTAAGAACAAAAGGGCTCGAATCAGTTGTATATCTGGTACAATCTTGATTATTGTTCTGCTTATCACTAACTAGATTGTATAAGGATCTTTCGTAATCTTCAATGGATATGGTTCTGCCTTTTTGTCTCACAAAATACTATGTAGTCTTCATTCTCCAGGACTTAGAAGATGTATCATCTAATCTTTTACTGTTATAGGTTCAACTTGAACCTTAACTTTCTATTTAAAATGTTCTCTAATGATAATTAAACCTCTGTTATGATCAAGTGTTGATTCTTCTATGGCCTTCATCTTCAAATCTTCCTTCTTTATCAGTTGAGGAATATTGTAAGTTACTAGCTACTATTCAGACGATGTCTTCGTCTTCTTTTCAATAGTCTATGCCTTTTGTGATTGGAGCGTCTTAGCCTTCCTCTTTGAAGACACTTGGTGACTTGGTATTGAACCTTGCTTTCCTTTTTCTCTAGAATCGTTTTTGCTTGTATCGACTTATTAGATGATTGTTCAACCTTTAACTTTATTGATATTCTTTCAGACGATCAAGGTTTTACTTTTTTTTACACGAAACATTTCCTTTCCTTCTTCGTATTACTGAAAGCTCCCCCTTAGACTGTGCTTTCGGTATAAAATCTTCATCTACTTTGGCTTCAGTCTTGATCCCCATTTTATGAATATTAGAGGCATTGATAACACTCTTAACATCTAGTTTTACTATGTTTCCTCTATCAATTAGGATTCTAGATGCTTTGAAAATTCATGTAAGTAGCATACTGTAAGATAAAGAACCACTCTTTAGATGAAAATCCTCCCCAGCCTATATCTTGTACTTCAGAATAAAAAATGGAAGATTAACAGGTTAGTGAGTGAGTAGACAAAATAGACAATGTTCATCATTCATTGTCACCACGTCTTTTGATCCTGCTTTTAGTAGGATACAATGGAGAAGAAGTGAGTGAAGAACCTTAGCCTTTGGAATGAGGGTTGAAGACCTCTTAACTCTAGGATTACTGAATCCATATAGTTGTTGATTGATCTTGGCTTCGTCTATATGACTTTGAGCAATCCAATTTGTATTGTTGAATAATTCTGCTCCATAATTTGGATAACCAACAGACTCCATAATAGATTCTTGTGTGATTATTACCGGCAACCCATCTACCATTGATACCAAGGTGTTGTCTACCACCTTCGCATTCTTTTAGAACTTATATATTTCATTCAGATACACTAGCTCTTAGATATTGAAGAAGTTCTTCCATCCAACTGCTTCAATCTCAGGTTTGATATTCATCCAAGCATTTTTCAAGGAAGTGAAATCGACGAGTCTTCCATAGACAAGAGTTTTCAACATTTTCTAATATGTAAAAGATAAGTACTAAACAAAGAAATGTATTTCGCTTTAAGAAGCAAGGTTAGTATATATAGAAAATATTAAGAGAAAGATATGAAATGAAATGAGAAGAGTTTGATGTTTAGAATAGTGCGTTGGATCGTCTTTATTGAGAGCACTTTGAACAAGTTGAATTCGAAGTTTTTCACGAAAATTCTAGAGTGTGAAGTGTTGCAAATATTGCCTTTTATATACACTCTTGAAAAGTTACTATTTTTATTTGAAAACTTGTGACTGTTCAGCTTCTTCAGGATGAATCGTTTGGATTATGGAGTTTCAGATGAATGGTCATTTAACATCACCATATTCAAATTTCGTCTGATTTCCTTAAATTTGTCTTCACTTAAGGGTTTGGTGAAGATATCTGCCCATCGTTGATTTGTCTCAACAAATTGTAGATTGATGATCCCTCTCTGTACATAGTCTCTCATAAAATGGGGTCTAACTTCAATATATTTTGCACTTGAGTGTTGTATTGGATTCTTTAAGAGATTGATAGCACTTGTGTTGTCATAGAGGATTGGAATCTGGTCTTCTTGGATAGAATAATCCTCTAATTGATACTTTATCTATAATATCTGTGAACAACAGCTTGCAGCTGACATGTATTCAGCTTCTACAGTAGATAAAGCAATTGAACTTTGCCTCTTGCTTGACCAAGAAATTAGATTATGATCAAGAAAGTGACAACCTCCATTTATACTCTTTCTATCAATCCAATCTCTAGCATAATCAGCATCACAGTAACCAATTAACCTGAAATCTTTACCTCATACATTAAGCAAAGATCAGTAGAACTTGCCAAGTATCTCAATAGTCTTTTAACAGCAATATAATGAGATTTTCTAGGATCTGCTTGAAATATTGCACATAAACAAACACTAAACATTATATCAAGGCTGCTTGTAGTTAGCTAAAGCAAAGAACTAATAATTCCTCTAAAAAGAGTTTGATCAATCTTCTTGCTAAATTCATCTTTAGTTAAGACGATTGAAGGATGTATAGGAGTTGACATTGGTTTAACATTTTCTATTTTATATTTGACTAAAATTTCTTTGATATACTTTTGTTGATAAATAAAAATATTTTCTTCAGATTTTTTAATTTGTAAACCAAGAAAGAACTTTAATTCACCCATCATACTCATTTCAAATTCACATTTCATAAGATTTTCAAACTTTGAACATAATTTTTTAGAAGTTGCACCGAAGATGATATCGCCTACATATATTTGTACAATGATAAAATGATTTTTAATATTTTTTCAAAATAATGTTTTATCTGTTTGACCTCTAATAAAGTCATTTTTAAACAAAAATAAACTCAGACGATCATACCATGAACGAGGAGCTTGTTTTAATCAAGACAAAGCTTTATGAATTTTATACACATAATATGGTTTATCAATGTCTTCAAAACCTAGGGTTACATAAACTTCTTCGTCTACAAAACCTTCAAAAATGCACTTTTCACATCCATTTGAAATAGTTTATATTATGATGAACATCATATGCAAGCAAGGTCCTAATAGCTCCTAGTCTAGCTACGGGAGCGTATGTTTCATTATAGTTTATTCCTTCTTGTTGATTATAGCCTTTAGCTACTAATCTAGCTTTGTTACAGGTTACTTTCCTGATTTGTCTAGTTTATTTTTGAATACCCATCTAGTTCATATAATAGATTTATTGGATGATTTAGGGATTAGAGACCAAACTTTATTCCTTGTAAATTGATTTAACTCCTCTTGCATAGCTAAAATCCAAGTTTTATCTTAAAGAGCTTCATCAATTTTCTTAGGTTCTAATTCGGAAACAAATGCTACATCGGCCTCTTTTCTAAACTTAGATCTAGTTCTCACTCTTTCTGATATTTCTCCTATAATCAAGTTTTTTTTGTGAGAAGATTTATATTTCCAGTCTGTTCTTAAGCTAATATTTCAAAATTATCTGCTACTTTATCAGATGGATCGTCTGGTGGTGAATCATCTAAGTTATTGACTAAGGGAGCAGATAGAATTTCATCATTAGAATAAGCTCTTTTATCTAGATGAGAATCATCATCAAATTTTACATTCACAGATTCTTCAACAGATTTAGAAACAAGATTATAAACTCTACAAGCTTTAGAAATAATTAAATAACCTAGAAAAATTCCTAAATTATCCTTAGAATCAAATTTATCCAAATTTTCTTTTTTATTCAAAATAGTGCATTTGCAACCAAAAGGATGAAAGTAAAAATATTTGTCTTTCTTCCCTTCCATAATTCATATGGAGTTTTAATTAAAATAGGTCGCAAAAATACTCTATTTTGAATATAACAAGCTGTATTTACATCTTCTGCCTAGAAGTACTTAGGAAGATTCATTTCACGTAGCATAGTCCTTACTATTTCCTGAATCATCTCGTTCTTTCTCTCTATAACTGCATTTTGTTTGGGAGTTCTAAAAGTAGAGAAATTATGGAAAATTCCATTCTCTTCACAAAACATTTTGAATTTTTCATTTTCAAATGCTCCAACGTGATCACTCCTAGTTCCAGCAATAGAAATTCCTTTTTCATTTTTTAACTTTTTAAATAAAACTTTCAAGCATTTAAGAAATTCGTCTTTATGTGATAAAAACAATATCCAACAAAATCTAGTAAAGTCATCAACAATTGCAAGACCATAGTTCTTTCCACCAAGACTTGCTGTTCTGGTTGGACTAAACAAATATATATGTAATAGCTCTAAAAGTCTAGACGAAGTTACAATATTCTTAGATAAAAAGGATATTTTAACTTGTTTTCCTTTTTGACAACTTTCACAAAAGAAATCTTTGTTAAACTTATCTTAGGTAAACCTCTTACCAAATCATGTCTAACTAATTTAGAAACATGTTTAAAGCTAACATGACCTAGCTTTTTGTGTGAAATTAGTTTTTCGTCATCTTTTAATATAAAACATGAAATATTTTGACTTTTTAAATCGTCTAAGTTAATTTTATAGAGATTATTTTGTCTCTTGGCAGAAAAGAATATGGATTTATCCTTGTTTTTGACTATACAAGAATTTTTATTAAAGGATACTTCAAATCCAGAATCACATAATTGGCTTATACTTATTAGATTATGCTTTAAATCATCAACTACCAGAACATTATCAATAGACAAAAGGGAATCTTTACAATTTTTCTGATCCCAATTATTTGCCTCGCTTGTTGCCTCCAAAAGTTACTAATCCTCCTTACTTATATTGGAGCTCTAGGAACATAGAACTTCTGCCCCTCATGTGTCGTGAGCTACCACTGTCTAACTACCATTGGTGGTGATTGCTTCTTCTAAGTAAGGAGATCTACATATATTATATCCTTTTTAGGTACCCATATTTTCTTGGGTCCTTTGGGGTTAGACTTATATTTTTTCTTTGAATAATAAGAGTATTGTTTCTTTTTCTTCTTATTAGGAACAAAATTCCTATTATGAACAACATTAATATTATGAATAGTATGTCTATTACAAAAGCCTAAACCGCTTTTATCATTTGGATGTCTATAACTTCCAATAATGTCATTCATCCTCTTTGTACTTTCTATAAATTTAGATAAATCAGCTGAAAGACTATTAGTCCTTTTTTTTAGTTGACTAATTTCCTTAGATCTATCTACAGTTGCTTTCTTTTTCATATTGTCTATTTATTTCTTAAGGCAAACGTTTTCTTCTTCTAAGAGTTTTGTGTTCTTTAAATTTTCAACAAATTTATTTTCAATAACCTATATTGTTTTAAGATAACATATGAATCTTCTAACAATTCTAAATTGGCATCCCGAGGATCATCAAAGACAGAAACCGCTTTCCCCTTTAGCTACTAAGCACATATTTTCTTGTTCTGATGTTTCTGAGTCGGATTCAGATTCAGACGAATCCAGATCTTCATATGTTGCCATCATGCTCTTTTTGTTTTCTTTATTTTTCTTTTGAGCAACGGACATTCAGATTTGTAATGTCCTGGTTTATTACATTCATAGCAGACGATAGAACTTTTCTCATTCTTTGAATCGTCTTTGTTATTCTTTTTGAAAGAGAAGTCTTTAGTTCCCCTTGATTTCTTTTTCCACATCCTTCTAATCTTTCTTAAAATGAAGGATAGCTCATCTTCATCTTCACTTGAATCTTAATCATATTCACTAGCATCATCATTCTTTAAGGCTTTTGAAGATGTGCTTCTATATTTTTGCATTATCTAATTCTTCTGACCAGCCTTCAATACAATAGATTTATCCCTTCTGGTTTTATCTTCTGCATCAAACTCTAATTTATGGATTTTCAGCGAACCAAGCAATTCGTCTAGCTTCAGCTTACTTAAATCCTTGGCCTCTTGTATTGCTGTTACTTTGGGTCTCCATCTTTTTGAAAGACTTCTAAGAATCTTTCTGACATGATCTTGACTGTCGTAAATTCTCCCCAAATTTTTAAGCCCATTAATAATTATTTGGAATCATCTAAACATCTGATCAGTAGACTCATCATCTTTCATCTTAAACAGCTCATACTGATGAACAAGAATTAGAATCATGGACTTTTCACCTAGTTTATGCCTTCATTTGCAATGGCTAATGTATCCCACATTTCCTTTGCAGATTCACATCTATGACCCTTATCATATTCACTTTTACTTGGAGCACAACTTAAAAAGAGCTTGGCCTTTGAGTTTAATTAAAAGCAAGCTTTCTGATCAACCGACCATTATTCATGAGAGATGCTTTTTCCTTTGTTGTCTATTACGATATATGGACCATTTTCAATGATATCCCAAAGATCAATGTATGTGGATTCTATGAAGAGTTGCATCATGTCCTTCCAATAATGATAATCATCACCACTAAAAGTAGGGGGTCTTGAGACCGAGGTAACTTCTGCTATAAAAACATATGATTCAGCCATGGATCTTTATCCTCACTTTGTGAGAGTGTTTCTTGGAAACTTGCTCTAATACCAACTGAAGTAAATCACTTCTTAATATAGAAATCACATATAATATGCAAATACATAAGAAGGGGGGTTGAATTGTGTTAAATCATCTAAGATATGAATTGTTAAAATCTTCTTGATTTTCTTAACAAATTCAGATAATTAAAAGACTAAACAATGCACTTAATTTGATGAGTAATGCAATAGTGAAATTTGTATCTATTCTTCTTACAACAAGATAATTAAAAAGGTAAGAGTTAGAGAATATGACACTGAGATTTATACTAGTTCATCTACGTCTAGTCCTCAGATTTTGTCTAAGATTTCACTATCTCCTTCAACGTTACAAGTATTATTTCTACACTTGCAGAGCCTCTTTAGAGCTCTTTCACAAAGTATTCTTTATCTACTTCCTTAGCCTCTTCAAGCTCTAGGCTTTCTTTCATTGGAAAAGATATTGTTTGAACTTCCATACTCACATTACAAATGTATTTGCTCTTTCTCATTCTTTCTTTTCTCTCAGAATATTTTCACAGCATGAGCACTTGACAACAGAATTTCTCTAAGTATTTTTGTACATTCAGAATTCTTATTGAAGTCTATGACTACAACTAATATTTATAACCTAAATCTCCAATGGTCTTTTTGAGAAATCTGCTTGTAAAGTCTTCTACAGTCTGTTATTAGTTGAGTCCTGTAACCAACTATAACGAATTGACGTTCTAGCATATTCTTCAATTACATCAACTTGCTTCGATTCATGTGCTTCGTCTGGTGTCTTAGACTTAATCACTTTGTCCGATCCGTCTTAGATGCTTTGTCTTATTCATCTTTTACTTAAGTATCGTCTTGATTTGATGATTTGTGCCACTTATATTTATCTGTGCACTCAAGAAATTCATTAAAACAATTCACACACTGCTATTATTATTATTATTATTTTGCTTTCATCAAAATCAATAGAAGAAGTGAAGTCTTTTTGACTTAACAATGTTTTCATTTAGATTATCAGGTAAATGTAAACATGTGATACTACTTCTAAATGATGATGTTAGGTAGTATGAAACTTTGAATTATGTATATGTATAACACTGAATAGAAAAATGTATGGTGAAAAATCTTATGAATGAACCGAAATGTATACCATAACTATTTGTACAAGAATTTGACTTCCATATATGTGAGTGGTTGTAGGTTCCATATAAAGGGTGTTACAATTTAATTTATGATAAATTTAAAGCATTTTAGTGACTATTCAAAGAATTATAATCTACATATATTTTCAACCATTTTATGAATATTTCAAACTTATAAAATTCTTAATATCCATCTCTATATAAGTTTTAATCAAATATTAACACTTCCTCATCTTTTAACCAATTTATTTCTTTTAAGCATCACTTCTAAATTATTTATCAAATTTTAGGTAAATATAAATTCCATCTTTTAGTAATTTTGGTAGATAACTTAAGTGAATAATAGCTAACATGACTTCAATTTTTTTAAATCAAGTGTTATATTTTAAAAATAAAGAAATTTATTAAAAATTCAGAAATAAAAACCAAAATAACCTAAGATGTCTCTGAGGCTAATACAAAAACACAATCAAATAACAATTAAGAAGCAATTTGAAAAGAATGAGAAATAGTTTAACAATAGATGTACGCAGAGTTCTGAAAACTCGTAGGTATAATTAAGAGGAGTTGTCATCAGAGTTATAATTTAACTAATACAACAACAAGGCGGACAAGTTTATTACATAGTATGTGGTTGTAATTATATATTCTTAACTTCAAAATTTGAACATATGTGCTCAAATTCTTGTCTTGATTTTGATATGGTATGAGTTTCCATGAGTTGCACTATAATTTGAGATTGAATTAGAATCAAATTGCGAGCAAACAAGGAACTAACTCTTGTTTCTATTCCGTTATAGATACTATCTTATCCACCCAATAGTTTTATGGAAGAATGTATTGTCCTCCTGCTTAATACTTCTAAATGCTCTATAGCTTCTTTTATTGCATATTGCATAAACAATAAAATAAAAAGCCATATTGAAAATTACAATTTTATCTTTCCTTAAGCTCTTAAAATTTTAAGAGTTAGTGTTCTGTTCCACAATTTAATAGAGGAAAGGAAATTAAAGAAAAAGTGATCTAAAGTTTTATTCTCCATATTATAAGGAGAATTCAAAAGATTAGAGATGTTGAGTTTAAAAATGTTCATTGTTATTAATTTTATTTCAAGGTGTCATTTATTATTAATCTTTGTTTTTAAAATATTACACTCTTACCATACTAACTTGAACTAAGGAACATTTTATTAAGGAGGAACAATTATTTCTAAGCAACATTTATTTGTAAATCACTTCAACTTGTGTATGAGTAAAGTCAAGTTTTCCTCTACCTTTGGGATAGGATTTATAATTAGGGAGCTCTCCTTTTTAATTGAGAACCCTCTTAATGTATACATTGCCCAACTCTAGTGCTTCCCCTTAACTAAAGCTTTTACCTTGATAGTGCAATATAAAGAGATCTACAGTTTTGAAGTAAGTGAAGAGGTCCTAGTTCATGCCTATAATTAAACAAAAAAAATACTCCATTTTAAATTATTCATTTAAATTCTTTATGAACTTATTCCCTTAACCCTAAGATCTCTTCAAAGTCCACAAGTAATTAACCTTTAGTTTAGCTTTTCATAAACTAATTCCTTCTTTTTTTGAAAGCATGTATCCATCAAGTCCAAAGGGATTCCTTGTTAGTTAATAATTTCCAAATTCTTTTGACTGAAAAACCTTATTTACTTCTTTTATGAGAATGTGCTCTATCTTTTAAGTAAACACAAATCAAACCATTTTACCTCAGCACCTATATATTTATTCTCTTAACTTTACCATAAGAAGTTCCTTGGCAGTCTCTTGATAGGTTTTATAATATCTTAAAGTAAAGACAAATGGGGAATCCAATAAGTGTGAATATTATCCAGCACTGAGTTTATTACTTGTAATCTACTTACATAAGATAAGAAAAACAATTGTACCAACAACTTAACCTTATATAAATGGAGTTCATTAGTGGTTGATATTCTTTAATTGTCAAACTTTTAGTGGCTTTTAGGATTCTTAGGTAGTTGAAAAGATGATCCTATTATTTGAAGCTAATATTGAGGGTAAGATGTGTTATGATCCTCAAATAAGAAGAAACTAATTTTTCTTGGAATATTTAAACTAGAGAGGAGATTTACAAGGTTTTTTTTAGAAAAACATTGATCAACATTAAAGTACCATTATAAACAAGTAAGAGATCATTTGTAAATGAGAAGATTAAATCTTTAGTCCTTCATATTCTGAATGAAAATTAAGTTTTTTTTCCTTATTGATAGTAGAGGTTATGAGTTTTGTAGGGCTTTAATATAAAGAGTAAACAAATAAGGAGATAATGGACTTCCTTGTCTAAGTTCCTTTAACCTTTTAAAAGATTGAGTGGGTTCTCTGTTAATAAGAGTATTCTAAGTAGCAAGTGTACCACGTTGGTTTATCGATATTGGGAAGTTATTTAGGAAGCCCCTTGCTTATATAATAATGGACAAGAAGTTCTAATTTATAGATTTAAAAGCATTATTAAAGTCCATTTCTAACACATAGCTTTTTACCTATTTTTTCATATAGTAATTCTAAAAATTTGTTAAACTATAAGATCACTAATAATCTTTTCTTGAATAAAATTTCCTTAATTTGGATTTATGATGTAAATGAGAATTGGCTTAATTATAGGAGCTTTCAACTTGGAAATAGTTTTGTAAATCATATTACAAGGAAATAACAAAACTAGGAAGAGACATGAGAGTTCTTTAATATTAAAACAACTGTCCTTTCACAGAAGTATAATCAGAGGTTAGTTAATATGAAAATTGTTCCTAATATAACATATTTTTGCATAAAGATCTTATATTTCTTTATTTTTCCCATTTTTAACTCTTCTTTTATAGAGCTCTTACTCTCCCTCTCTTTTTCACTTTTAAGTAAAATTTTCTCTTTTTAACTTTCCCCTTCACTCTCTTTATTTTCTCTTCCACTTTTTATTTTCTTTATTCTCTTTTTTAAACTTTATCAAGTCCTCTTAAACATGTCTAGTTATTAAAGATATAAGGGTGTTGTGCTTATCGTCCTTTGTAAAGTTATACATACCATCAAGTGTCAACCTCCAATCATATTGTTATGGACTTCCTAATAATATATGACCAACCTACATAGGTTCTAGATTACATAAGATTACATCCTTATACTTCACAATAAAGAACACATGTTTATTCTCCTTGTTTTTCACCATATTTATTAACCCTCTAAAGTTTGTATGATTTTATATGCTTTATAATAGGCAACCTAACTTTTCCACATGATGATTACTACATATATTAGTTTAACACCCACCACAAATCATTGTAGTATACACCTTATAGTGAACATGGCATCTGGTATGAAAGATGTCCTCCCTATATTATTCTAACTTATACTTCTTGATTTGAAAACTTAATATCCTTTTACTAATAAGCATATTACCTTCAATAACAAATTTTACACTTCCATTTAGTAGAGACTTATAAGAAAATTTAACGAGATTTGATCCTTTGTATAGTAGAATTAATATGAAAAATTTTCCCCCATTATGGTATAACCTCCTTTTCACTTGAAATACTCTCATTGACCACCTCTCCCTCATCTCAACTGGTAAGAAACTCTCTTATTTGGGCAATATGAGGTGATATGCTCTATTCCTAAACAACAAAAACACAACTTTATTCTAATAGTGTTATTGTCAATATTATCTTTTTCCTTTATTATATACATGCTCCTTAGTTTTAGGTGGATCCACTAGTTTTAGGTGGACCCACTTTTGCTTTAGAAGGGATTCTATCATCTTATTTCTAATTATTCCTTTAGGAGTTACTAGTATTAAATGAAGGTATAGTCATTTTGAAGCTTCCAAGATTCCCATCCTCTCCTTGAACTTTAGGCCATCTCTTTTGCTCCTTATCATGCCTAACTTCTCTCCTAATCCTAAACATAGCCCCTTCAACCTCAAATTCCAAATCAATATCATCAGGAGTAAATTCATCAATCTCCTTATCATCCTCGATTATATTTTTTGGAATGTGCCCTATATGCCTTCCCTTTTATGAAACTTGGGATGTTATCCCCCTTAAATTCAACAATATGGGGTGATTGCTTTGCCATCATGTCTTTAACCTTAACATAAATCATATTCATCCTCTCAAATACTCCCTCACATTTTTACTCTTAAAGATGATGAATAATTCATGTTTCAGTCTTTATTTGGCTTTTCTCAATGATAATATCATGCTCTCTTTCCTTTTTTTTTCATTTTTTGCTTCCTTTTCAAGTTTTTTAAAGAACTAAAAAAATTAAAATAAAGACTTTAACCTAGAATAGTCCAAGAAATCGAATAAAATAGCAGTCGAGGAAAGAAAAAACACATGTTAAGTAAGAAATAAGGACTTTGAATAAAATAAGGAAAGAATAACAAATAAGTTGAATTGTATTCAGAATAAGTTTTTGTTGTTATAGCATCCAAGTGACTTTCCTTTCCTTTTCTTTTCTTTTGATTAACGTAATTTTTTAATGAAAAAATTTGAACCAAAGTGCTTGGAATAATCAAATGTGAAAGGCACAAAAGAAATTAAAAATATAAAAATAATTAACACAATAAGAAAAGTTAGACAACCCTAATAAATTGATAACTAAATTTTATTTTTTATTGAGAACTTTAGAAATGAGAATAAGATACAAAAAGAATAAATAAGAAGTAATAAGGAAATTTTGAATTCTATATAAATAATTAGATTAGAATAAAATAACACAAAAAAACAAAGAATAACCACATTTGATTTAGAATCAAGCTCTAATAATAACTGAAACAAACCCACCTAAGAATAAAACTCCAGAGGACCTATGAAAAAGTTTGAACACACCAAGAAAACTAAATAAGATATATAAGAGAATTCACCTATTGATTATTAAGAATTAAGAACCAAATTTATTAAGTAATTGAATGCCACAAATGAAAAATATTTGATAAATTTAAAGTTTGATAAAGAATAAGGAAAATAAACACTCATAACTTTTAAAAACAAAGATATAAAAAACCTATAAAATTGAACATAAACACTCCATAAATAAAAATTAAATAATAGTTTCAATGACAAACATAATCATGTTTTAGTTCGAGTTCCTTAGAGTAACTTCATTATTAGTGAATGCAATCCAAAACATATTTTTATTGGAGGTTATATCTTTACAATTTATTTTTAAAAAAATTTACATAAGTTAGATACACAATTTTATGAGGCCATATTCTTTAATATTTGATTTATTAGTGTTATATAGGCTACAATACAATTTTGCCTGAGGTTGAGTTCATGTCCAAGTCTTCTCAAACCTTTAATTTAATCAAGTTAACTAGTGGTTGGCCTTCTTGTAGGTTTAAGAAGCCTCCTAAAATAGTTCTTGAAGTTCCCTTTGAATATGATTAGAGTATATGTCTTGAATTAACTCATTTAAGGACTTTTTAATCATCTCACTTCCAAATCTTGTAATTTGGTCCTCTAGCATAACTAAACCTTTCAAATATAGCTAGTCAAGGTCACATCATTTTTTCATAATTAAGAGAAAAATTGTCGAATTTTTGAAGAAAACCTTCTTGATTATGTAAGCACTCTTTAGGATAATTTTAAATTGATTTTGAATCAAGTTTTTGTTAAAACGGTTTTTATATTTTAAAAAGAAATGAAAGTTAAAGTTTTCAACTAAGATTCTATAGGTGCTTAACTAGCTTAAGAGTTTAAGACGTTTGTCAAACAAAGTGTTAAAAAGTTATATAATACATGATTTTAGATCTCGTTAAATCATTGACTTGTTAATTAGTCAACCATTTATGACTGATTAGTTGATGATTTGTTTTTGAAGTTATTGAGGGTGAAGTTTTTGGTTAACTAGTTAATGCATCTGTCTAAGGATGTCCAGCTAGCCGATTTTTAATTCGTGATAAATTTACATTTAGCATGCTTTTAGGGTATAAATTATCTTGTAATTTAGCATTTTTATATGAAGTACATGATATTTTTCATATTTAGTTTACTTAGTGATAACTAGAAGTTGACATGGTTGAGAACGACTTTTTATAAAGTATCAAAGATCAATTCAAGCATAAAGATATACAAAATAAAGAATTAAGTAACAAAGGGTAGATTGGAACCAATATAAGACAAGGTCATAGCACTAAACTTGTAAGGGTCAGAAGCAATGTTAACCCTTTTAAAAATTAGATGTAAAATGGTACTATATAGATCTGATCTTTATAACCAACAATGGTATCAAAAAGTGTACAATACCAAACTCGTAACAAAAAGTCTAAGGATACACAAAAATATAATTTCACTGAGCTATATGCAATTTTTTTGCAATCCTAGACCGCGAATACCATTCTTAAGGCGTAATTAAGGGATCTTTTATATTAAGTTGTCCTTTTTTTCTACTTTCTTGGCATTAAAAAAGCTTAGAAGTAAGATTAAAGGAATATTCATCCTAACGTAGAATTAATTTAAAGAAATATCTTCCAGTTCTTGCTCCTATACTTTCTTTTATAATAAGTTTATTTTCTTTACATTTCAATTATATGATATTTAAAACTAAATCCCTAGTTAAGCTTTATTATTAATGCATAATTAGTTATGTATTGGTGATAGCACATCATAACACTAGTTAAAATAAAATAACTAGACCTACTACTACAGCAGTGGTGAGTGTAGGCCGATCCCAAAAAGAGTGTGTGTAAAATTTTTTAAATGAAATTAATCGGTCTTTAGGTTTGGATGGTTCTGGATTTCTCAAACAAGAAAATAAAATGAAACTAGACTAATAAAAATGAAGGAAAATGCAAAAAATGATAAAAGTGAGGAATTCAATAAGGACTCGGTTCTTTGGTTCAATCTCAGCCTACACCGTAATTAAGCATATTTCATTTGTTTGATGTTCTCAAACCTCCTTTAACAACTATTAATCGTGGGTTAATAATTAACCTGAGTTTTACCTTAGGTTTTGTTTAATCAAGATACAATTATTAATTAAACCTAACTACCGAATAACCTAGAATATGATCTCTATATTTAATTAGGTAGTAGCATTACGAATTAAGAAAATGGATTAATCAAGGCAATAACCACATACGATGCTTCATTTAACCTAGGTTATGTTATCCCAAACGATTCCGAATCATTAATTGCTACATATGAATTTCAACATAACAATCACGGATTATATCGAAATTCTAGCAATAGGTTTACAAATAAACAATTCAAGAACTCATTAAAATCATCGTTTCACAATACACATTGGGTTCATATATAAATAATTGAACAATAACAAAAATACAATTATCCAGACACAAAACTCAAATCAATTAACGTAAGATAACATAATCAATTTCTAAAGAGAGAAAGAAACATCACAAATAGTGAAATACATTTAACCTGGGGTCATCAACGTTGATATCAACTTCGAACCAACATTTAGAAGTCTAGCCCTTTATGGGTCTCTCCTAAGAAAATGCTTCAACCACATTGAAATAACCCAACTAAAGCCCCCTAGCAGCACCTCCCTCTCATTTCTGTGCATTTCACTATCTTTAAATAACCTTGCATTTCACTCTTCAGACTGCGTTCTCTTTTTAATCCTCAGCCCAACGACTGTGATTTGGTACCCTTCGCTGTACATCTGCATTTTACTCTTTCATCCTGCTGTCATTTCATGCTCATTTTTTAACTGTGTTCAGCTACCCTAAATTAACATTTTTGCATGGGAAAAACATACATGTGCATTGCTTTTTACGATTCTTCTTCTTTGTGTTCCATTTTTCTTGTCTTCCTCTTGTATTTTAATTTTCTTCTTTTTACTCCATGAAGACAAGTGAAAATTAATCTTTAAAACATAATCAAAATAAAGAGTTTTTGACTCACCCTAACCTTTTTGTTTTCGAATTGTTACCTAAAATCATATATGAGTCAAAGTGATTATCTTAAGCAATTTCATGTCAATAATAACTAAGTGTTATGAAATAATTTCACAAAAAATTAAGCACTTAGCAATTTCTCTCATAATTAGCTTTTGTTCGTCCGCAGACAAAACATTATGATTAAGCTTAAAGACCCAAAAACAGTAACTCATTTCCTATATGTTCCAAGAATACATAGTCATAACAAAGATGAATAACTTTAAGAAATCATACTAAGAAGTCAGCATTCTAAGTTTTTACTCATGATCAATCAACATTTATCATCTTCAAAAATTGAGCAATCTAATGGTAGACTCGGAAGTTTAACTAAAATATAGCTATAGGTATACTCAACACAATTCATGATCATGTCATTCCATAACTTTGCATATCATTTCATTTCTACACCACTAATGTTCACATGTAAAATCATGAATTAATGTACTTTTCAATGTTGTAATATGGATAAGGGAAAGGTGAGATGTATTTGGGTCCAGTAACTTGAAATCCATTAAGCTAGTGAAACAAAGTAACACTCAATGAGACATGAAGTGCACAAGTTAACACTCATCACAAACTAGGCACCGTCAGCTGTGACCATTTTTCACAACTCATTTCAGCTCTCACACATAAACCATATGAAGCATATACCGATCTAAAGGAATAACTCATACAATTTAAACCACAAAAGTGAATCTTCCAAGCCACTATCTACCTTATATTCAACATATTGAAATAACATGTTCATTACAACTATAGGAAGATGCCTTAATTATGAATAACTTTGCAATCTCATATATGTTTCTATTAAGTCAGGAAGACTTTACGATGTCTTAATTTTGATGACAAACTAATAATAATAATGTTAGAAACAAATGAACG